>BGPR01000571.1:0-38995 GCA_013235015.1 Araneus ventricosus | reverse complement strand
GATCACGCCAACAATTGCTCATCTTTACGGTTTGATCTAGATTGTTTACACTCACGGTGAATAAACTCCTCTGATCTGAGCTGTGGTATAGTAAGTAATTTAAGTTGCATATTGTTTGTTATCCGATATTCTGTATCGAGCTTTCATCATCTTTTTTTTTTTAATTCTTTAAAAACTGGATTTTCTCTTGGACGGAAAACAGAAAACCTGATATAAAACAACGGAGCATCTTTTTTTTTCTTTCGAAAATACGTATCTCGAGTCCTACTTCTGTTAAGCTTTTTCAATTCCATGGAATCGATTGTTAAAATTAAATCTTATCGTCTCAGCTCACAATAAACGAGAATAAGCCAAAGAAATCATATTTGATTTCTAACTAACGACGTAAAATTGAATATGAAAGGGAATAAAAACACGTAAGCTGCCATCTACGTGAAAACTCGTTATTAGGAAACCGAATTTCCCTGACACATACGAAATAACTCGGTAATCACCACTTTATTTACAGTGGTTCCCAAAATTAGTATACACCACTCATATTCTTCATTAAACGTCTGAAATAGAACCATAAAATGTTCATTTAAGATTAATACTTATAGAAATGTTTAAATGCTCATTAAAGAATGTATTAAGAAAGAAAATAACATTGAGGAAATAATAATAACTTAATTAGTTAAATTTTTATACTGAAGTTCCAAGTCTGAGAATAACAAAATTGGGTATACACCTCATAAAAAGTTCAATTTGGCTACCAGAATTTTTCTGTAAATGAACCAGTCTAATAAATTTGATGCTGTAATCTGCCAGAATTTATATCCATGGGAAATCAGTTTTTATTTTTTAATTCTCAAATTGAGCTCTAGTACTGAAACAATTGTTGATACTCCGAAACTTGTAATTCGAATGTCTGAAGAAGGCAAATCTGAACAAAGAATCTTCGGCGTAGTCATGGATTGTAAAAAAATCATCCAAAAGTATAAAAATTCTGGATTAACAACAATTAAGCCTGCTAGAGGGACAAAAGGAATTCTCAATTCGACTACTAAAAGAAACATTATTAGACAAAAATACGAAAAGTTCCTAAGATGAGTGCTGTAGGAATTGCTACATCGACGCCTATAACAATAGAAAGGAGTGTTTCTTCAGCAGAAACAATTAAAAAGGTGCCACGGAAGGGTAATTGTAATGGTAGGGTAGCCAGAAAAAAAAGTTTCATTTCCAAAATCAATGGAGGCAAAAAAAATTGCTTTTGCTAAAACAGCGTATTTCAGAGCCTGAAGATTTTTGATATTCAGTGACAAAATAAATTTAACGTTTCTGGAAGTGACTGCCGAAGCTGTGAATGGCGGAAGCCTAATTCTGAACTACTTGCCCCAAAACACCATTCGTACAGGCAAGTACGGGGGAGGCTCTGTCCTTATATGCGGTTTGATGTGTGTAAATGCAGTGGGGAATTTTGTTTTCATCGATGGCATAATGGATAAAATGAAATATTTGGATATACTAAAGAAAAATGTAAAACAAAGTCCACAGGAACTGAGTTTAGGATCAAATTTTATTTTTCAACAAGACGACGACCCCGAACATACAGACGAAATTGTGGAATTATGGTTATTAAACAATTGTAAAATGCAATTGCATACTCCACCTCAGTCTTTAAATCTCAATGTTATTTAACATTTGTGTTCTGAACTGGAAAAATCTGTTCAGAAACACAACATTAGGAATAGAGAACACTTAAAAACTGTCTTACAAGAATGGGAAAAAATAACCCCTCAGGTAACACATAGTCTTGTTAACCCCTTAAAGGGTCATTATTTTCTAATAGTAGTATAATAATATAACTTTGGGACTGAGATTAATTTAAGAAATATAATTCTTAATTTAAAATTTTTAAATTAAGAATTAGAAATTTTAAATTCTAAATTTTTAATTTTGAAAGAAAAAAGGATATGCAAACAAAATATTAGTTCAAGTTATTTTTCGTTTAGTTTACTAGTTAGACTAACTGTATACTCAATTTTGTGACTAAAAAGTTTGTAACTTTGACGTAAAGTTTATGTTAATAAAAATATTATCAGTCACTTGTTCTTGTTTATAAGTTTTATATGTTTCTTAATGTATCTTTTATTATTCTTTCAGCTCTTCTGATGAGCTTGACATTTTTAATATGTCTCTAGGTGCTTTTAAGTCGAAATGTTTGCATCTTTTAAATACATGATATGTTTTAGTTTGCCTGTCTACAACATTTTAGATTTTTACGCTATTTGATTTTCCGTGTTCTTATGTATTCGACCAGTTTTTTGGTGCCGTGTTTGATTTATTTTTATCTTAAGTGTTGTATTTTTTTTTAAATCTCAAGTGTGTATTTACGTTTTTAAACTTTTAAACTCCTGGTGTGTTTTTTATTAGACTCGGTGTTTGCGTGTTTTGACTTTTTGACCCTTGCTTTTTGGAAATGAATTTTAAATTTTTTTTAAAAAAATACGGCTTTTGGTGTCATAGTGTGTCTTAAAGTTTTGTGATTATGTGTTTTCGTTTCTAATTATATATACGTTTGCATAAGTTTTATGATTTTATGTATTCTCTGTGGTCTACTTTTTGCTTTCTAAGGCATATTTTTTTATTTACTCATTGTGACTTTTGTTCTTTGTGTGTTTGTCAGCACTCTGTAAATGGAGTTTTCTCTGTAGTGTGCTTTTCTTTAATATAACATTTTTATACCTTTAATGAAGAGAGAGAGAGTAGTGAACTGTATTCTTAAATAGTAAACCAGGACCAAAAGTCAAATCGGTTGTTCAAACCGGAACGTATCATAAGCAATGTGACCATACGTCCCGTTTTGAACAGGACAGCCCCTTTTTTGGTAGCCTGTCCCGTTGTCCCCAAGAGCAGCTTCGGGACGCCCAAATGTCCCATTTTCAGACAGAGAGAGCAACCCACTATAACTATTTCAAACAAGAAGGCGCCAAAAATCAAAAAATCTGAATGTCTAGTAGCCCGGTGATGTCCGAGCATGCGCTATACGTGTCACACATATGTAAGTTGGTCAGAAGACTCCTATCTCCCACTTAGTTCTAACTCCATTAAACCGCATGAAGTGACAGAATGAAACACGGGGAATATTTAAACCGAAAGACGTTGACTGGAACTGTTCAAACACTTTCAAGCCAATAATTTAAATCACGCGAACTTTCGTAAAATTATCGAATATATTCTATGCCTGCCCGGCACTAAGGCACTCGTAGAAGGGAACTTTCTTCTTATGAATAAGTTGGAGATGAGTTAGGAAACATAATTGCAAGTTGCAGTTTATAAAGCAACCTTAATTACGAAAGTAAATTTTAAGAAATTCTGCCAAGAATTTTATTCTTTTTTTAAATCAAAACCAAATATACTGAAGCAAAAATGTATTCATCAGAAAAATGCAAGATCACATGAATTATTTATTGTCACTTGTTTATTCCTGTTCTTTTCATTAATAAATAAAAACTGAAGAAATATGTCTTTTCTTGAATTCACATAATATTATTAAAAAATGTCCCATTTTGAGGGAAAAAATAAATGGCCACTTTAATCATAAGTGTCAACACTCTGTATATACGACTGCTATTTTCTTTTTAAGCATCAAGTTAGCAATTTGTTTTTTGAAAATTTTAAATATGCTAAAAATTATCAGTTTCAGTGTCAGTCACGTGCGAAGCAGCAGAATAAAAAGAATGAAAGTGAGGCAAGTTATTGTAACGGAATGCGTCATGCTGACTAACCGCCAGGATATTAAACATTATTACTATCTATGCAACCATTGCGTAGGAACTGGGAAGGCACGTGCTACACTTACAATCCAAACAAAAATAAAATACGAACGTTACCTCTTTTGATTGTCTTTGCTCGTGTTTCTCGTTTTATACGTGATCTGGAAAGATGAAATATTGCGTACAACAAGCTGGTCAAAGGGTCAAAAACGAGGTATTATAAGTTTATGTGGGACGCAAAAGATGCACTTCAATTTTTGACAGAAGTATAGGGTTTTTTTTGTTAAAGTACAGAATGAAAAAGGGACGTGGTCAAGGGTCAAAAACGAGGTATTATTAGTGTATGTGGGACGCAAAATATGCACTTCAATTTTTGACAGAAGTGTAGGGTTTTTTTTTGTTAAAGTACCGAATGTAAAAGAAACCTGATTAAAAAGGAGGCATTAAAAGTTTACGTGGGCCACAAAAGATGCACCTCAATTTTTGACAGAAGTGTAGGGATTTTTTGTTAAAGTACAGAATGAAAAAGATACTTGGTCAAAAAGAAGGCATTAAAAGTTTATGTGTGTCACAAAAGATGCACTTCAATTTTTGACTGAAGTGTACGGATTTTTTGTTAAAGTACCGAATGTAAAAGAAACCTGATCGAAAAGGAGGCATTAAATTTTATGTGGGCCACAAAAGATGCACTTAAATTTTTGACAGAAGTGTAGGATTTTTTTTGGAAAAGTACCGAATGAAAAAGAGCCAGTAATATATGGCTTGTAAAAATATGTATTTGTTCTGATATTTTGCCTTTTTTTCTGTTACTATCTTATTCCAACTGAGGAGGATAATGTTTTCAAATACAAACAAAAGTGAACGCAATCTTCGAATAGTAATCGTCGAACTGCAATCTGAATTATAAATTCTATATGTAAGTTTGCATGGTTATTCGGCATATTCAATCTTTATAAAATTCAATAAAACTATTCGAAGATTCAAGTTTAAAAAACAGAAATATGTGGAAAAATTTTCATCATTTTGTTTCTCTTTGAGACCAATAGAAATTCTACTCGCTGCAGTGCCGATATCTTTTTAAATTTTAATGGTATTCGAGTGGAATTTTTATACAAGCTGCTCTGTATTTCTGGCCTCCAAATTATTTAAAAACGATCATGCTAAGTGTCGCACAACCACAGTAAAAGTTATTTACCACAAATACTCAGATCTCCTCGAATATTCAAAATATATACTTCAAAGTTTAATATAATGTTTTGCTAACGTATTGTCATGCATTCTGTAAGTGTCGTATAATTTGGTTGACAACTCTAAATGTTATAAGCAAACAACATACGGAAAAAATTGGGATTTTTAAAGAAAATCTTTATATTTTCCCGAATATGCATGCAATTTTTACGAAAATGGATGTGAGCACTGTGCATAACAAGCAACACCAGTAGTTGCAAATCATTATAAGCTTTTTGTGAAACAGGGTGAGCTGAAATCATTTTCATCTTCATCAATTTCTGGTCAGTCTCCTAAATGCCCTCGTTACCAAATCTCCAATGTAAAATGTGAGTTAAAGCCTATTTATCACATGGTCAAATTCAAGTGCAAGTATTCAACCTTTCTGGAGAAATTAGAAAAAATGAATTAATACGAAAATGTCAGGATACTTTTAAACATACAATGTATATCGTATGAAAGCAAACAGTGTTAGTCTCATGAGAGGAAAAATGAATCATCTGTAAGGTCTAGGATTACTGACCTTGGATAGGTATTGAACATAATCACTGCGAATAGCGTAACCCACCTGCTCAAAGTTGAAAAGCTAATAGCAGAGGAGATACGCCAAACATCAGAAGAAAGTATTTATTCTATCGTTCTACTGAACATTCATGTTGTACTTTACGAGAAAACCTACATTCCAACAAAAAATTGTTTCTTTTCTACCTTTCCTTTTGGACCTAAGTTTCACGTGCTTATTTTACAATGAAACTTTATGGCCAAAGACTGCGTATAAAATTGATTTCAAAAGATTGATTGATTACCCCACCATGAACCAATGAATTTCAAAACTAAATAAATCACTTTTAAATATTTTCAATAAATAGAACTGCAGTGTGACTCAGATTCAATCACAAGCGTATCTGAGATTTAATTCAAACAGTAAAAAGACATTTGATTTACAATTTGATGCGCTTGGAAAGATATATAATAAAATAATTATTTTTCAGTAATATACTTAGTACAATCGTATGTAACTTTTGGACTATAGCAACGATTCGTAACTTTTTATGGTTTTGGAAACCAATTTTCCACATCAATTTTAACCATTTCCCTTCCAATGACTTGTTGAATTTTTCTTTGGCCTTTTTGTGTTACCTGCATACACATAAGATACTAATTTTTGAACAAGGGGAGTACAGAAATTTAAATGGAACTAGTATTATTTCTAGAATCTCTCTGATTAAGGATTGTCATTATTTCAATAATATCAGTTAAAAGTGATTTCAGCTTTCCGCCATGGTTAATACCAGTAGTTCTGTGACAGTAGACATCATGCACACACACACCCGAAACAAATTCATATATCTGTTATACATTGCAGTTTTGAAAGATTTATCCAATATTGTCATTTATTTTGAAGACAATATTGTTGCCAGGGGCACCGGAAATCATAATTTGTCTCTCTAAGATGTACCTTCTATACACTATCCCCATATATACACTATCTTACAAAGCTATATTTACAATCTTAAAACAATCAATGTACAATGCTGCACACCTATATTCTGCACAAATTTTGGTACAGCTTCGATATACGGCATCATTGGCGATAATTTTGTTTTGGCGACTTTTTTCAACAGCTTCAGTATAGGACCCCATTGGCAATATTTTGTTTTGGCGACTTTTTTCAACAGCTTCAGTATAGGAACCCATTGGCAATATTTTGTTTTGGCGACTTAATGATACGATGTTTGGTTAGGCGACAAAAAGTCGCCAATACAAGATTATCGTTAGTGATGCCGCATATCGAAGCTGTTCCCAAATTTTACTCCCTGTAATTACAAAATAAACGCATAACTTATTAATAAAGTTATATCAAAAATGTACTGGAACCAGTGGCGAATCTATGATTCGGGTCTAGGGGGGCTGAGGTCATAAAAATTTTGTATTGTCGTGACGAATGTCAAACCTCAAGGCTCAAGTGAACCAAAACTCTTTAACTTTACAGACTTGACTCACCTGACAATAAGAATCATAAAGAACAAGACAATACTTTCTATAATTTAATAAAAATTACAATGAAAAAACTAGCCAAAAAATGTCTTCGACCGCGTCAAAGCTACAAGTACAAGTGGAATGATTGCAAAAAAAAGGAAAATTTTCTAGCCTGTCCAAGCCAGAAAACAATGTTGAAAAGTTTTTATTATTTTCTTAAAGAGGGAAATTAAGAAAAAACAGTTTGAATGATTTTAAATAATATCAAGAATTCTGGCTTGGATCTGGGGGGGGGCTGTAGCCCGATAGCCCCCCTCCCCTGGATTCGTCACTGACTGGAACAAAGTTGCAGAAAAATCTACGCTCGAGAACGGAAGTAGTCTTCAAATTTGCATAATATGAACCGTTTGGCCAGAATCGATGAAATTATGTATTTTCAAGAAAAGAGGAAAACAAGATCAGATGAAACTAAACAGGAAAAAGCAACTCTCAGCATGGAACTATGATCTTATCTCTCTTTTTCTTTTCAATGCTAATTATTGACACAAATTATTGCTTTCATCAGTATTAACAAAATTGTGATTAAATGACTGCTTTCATNNNTATTAACAAAATTGTGATTAAATGACTGCTTTCATCAGTATTAACAAAATTGTGATTAAATGACTGCTTTCATCAGTATTAGCAAAATTACATTTGGACACTTTCTAATTCTCATTTTCCTTTTAATTGTCCTCTTTCAGTTTCATTTGTTGGTCCTTAAATAGTTCAGCAACGAAAAAGTTGGTTTTTCCATTTTTGTGAAAGAATCAAATCTTCCGGTCATAAATACTCATTTCTTCAAGCAAACAATCAATTGAATCTAAAATCAAACGATATTAAACTTATTTTATTGTAAATAAATCTAATCAAAAGAAAGAAAATTAGATTAAAATCTATCATTCATCAATTATGAACAAAAGTTACCATTTCTGTTTCTCTTCACAGGAATTTAGTAACCTTGTACTGAAACCCATAAAAAGGATATTCACATTCAACAGTAAACATTCTAAAGACTCGTGTGTCTACTTTTTAAGACCATTCGGAAACACGAGAAATTTAGTTCCCTATTAAATGAAGTAGAAATACATTTGAATGCTACTCAGAGGAAAAAACAAATAGAATTACAGAGAACGAACAAAGCTCTTTCTCGTGTATATCTAGCCACAACTGAAACAAATGCAGGAATGAAGAACTAAAGACAGATGTCTCGCCATTACCAAAATGTTTCAAAAGTTTTAAAGTTACCAAACTCGCCATTGACTCTCCAACACACTGAAACCATTAAAATAGCCCCATTTTGAAAATAGAAATTCTTACATATACGTCGTTTTCTACGGCTTCAATGAACATTTATACCAAATCTGAAGAAAGTCGAACAACGCGTTTGGTCGTGACTGCGTAACAAGCAAATTAACAAACAGACGAAACGCCGAACGATCGAGTTAAAACAAAGACCTCGCTTCTCTCGGTCAAATAATTGGCTGAATCAACAAATTATATGAGTCTCGTGAAATGATTTTGTGCTGAAGTAAAAAAAACCGACTGAAAGTGTAAAAGTATGTGTATCAAAAATTCAATTTGATAGAAATCCACTAATAGGTACATCTTCTTATCGCCAAAGAATGCCAAATAACAAAATGGCCGCTAAGGCAAATAATGCAGTGAAGCGGTCATAGTTAAAGATTAACGGCTTAAAACTTAAACGAATTTTCATTTGTATAACCGAATTCAAAGCTTTTTTTCATTTATTTCGAACCTTCATAGGCTCTGTTTGCTCTGTTTACCAAATCATATACCTTAGCAGCCATCTTGCTTTTCGGTATTGGCGACTTGGCATTCTTTGGCGCGTACCGACTAGTAGATTTCAACCAAACAGAATTTTTTATATTCGACCTTTCAGACGTTCTTGCATTGTTTCCTGTTTGCCTAACTTTATTGTACAGAGAAGACAATCAAATAAACGTTTTAGATAATAGTACCTCTTTAAATAGTACCTCTTTACTATGAAGGATAACAGATACCAGGGGGGAACCATGATGAGAAGCCGCTTGATAAGCAAGCAGGCTCTCTCTTCCCTGGTGGTCATAGTAATGGTTAAACAAGGGTAGCATAGTAATTGTAATGTTGGGTTGTGTTACTCCTCGCAGATGACAATACGTACCTCCTTCGGGAGGAGCCTGGCTGTGGCCGGGGATGGCTATTAGGACTCCGACTTCAGTATCAGAGATGTTTCAACGATCGTTCTTCAGGTGGCCCGGATGCCTAATCAGGCGGGGGTAGATCGACTTCAGGATACAGTGAAGGATTTGGTCCTAAATTTGACACAAATCTATAATTTTGGTATACAAAGCACATGCTAATTTTCATCCATCTATTTTGCTGCATCTGCTACACTCACATACGAATAGACAGAATTGCCCCGTAAACGAATTTTGTTCGAAATTTCGCGATGTAATAATCTATATATATAAAAGAGAAAGTGACTCACTGACTCATTACCAAATCTCCCAAACCATTGGGACCAGAAACTTGAAATGTGGCAGGTGGTTGCTTCTTGGGTAGTAGGTGCTCACTAAGAAGGGATTTTTCGAAATTTTAATTAATTAAAAATTTCCTTAAATTTTAACGTTTTTCCGCAATAACTCCTAAGCATATTATTGCACAAAAATATTTTTTACATCATTTTAAAGTTTAAAAAATTGGCTTCTCAATCACCAATTTCATTTCCAAGCAACATTCTATTTAATTTTAATTAATTTTTGAAGTTATTTTCAAACACGATTTCTAACGATGTTTTTATTGTTATCGTCTGCAGCTTTTTTGGAGCATGCGCGGATTTTTTTGCATCAAAACTACAAAAACATGAAAATATTTTATCCCGAGCAGCGAAGTACTAATAATGCGTTACTATGAGGACGAAGTTGCGGGCATCAGCTAGTTTACTATAATTAACGATAACCATAATTTCAGAAATTGTTTTCGGATTCTATCAGGTCTAAAACGCCAATATTCATCAAATTGTCGAGTTCAGTTTTGGGTGATTATAATACTTTCTCTATGTATATTTCGAGCATAAGAAAGTAATAATCGTAATAAAGTAAAATGAATACAAAAATACTGGATTTATAGTGCATTTTTATGTTAAAATCGTAATAGCTGACGGCATCTTTTTTCTCCAAATCGAATTTCGTTTTATAACATATTACCTTCAATACCAGAAGCAGCTGAAACACTGTCAATACGGTTACTGTCTTCTAAATTACACAACTGAAAAAATATTGCCGTTTTATGACTTGAAACTCAATATTGTGATTATCTATCTGACCCTTTCTTCCGTAGATAATTTTATTCCAGCTGTTATAGTTCTGTGGAACTCGACATCAAACAATGAGTCATCAAAGTCATAAATAATACTAACGTGTCGTCCTCAGCATACAGATCTTTTGCATCGGAATTGAATCTTCTTAACTGTTATCGGATTCGACATCTTGTCGATATGTATCAGCATCAATCTATATGATTCGTATAGAAAAAGGTATGCCAAAAATGCAGACATATTTTGTATGATGTTTTCGTAAATATAGTGAAATATATTTCGAACTGGCCGTAGAAATAATGATTATATGTCTTTAACAACTGTTCACGGTATATTTTCAACGTGATAATGTTGGTAAGCTGGCATAAATATACAACTGTTCACGGTATATTTTCAACGTGATAATGTTAGTAAGCTGGCATAAATATCTTTAACCACTGTTCACGGTATATTTTCAACGTGATAATGTTCATAAACTGGCATATACTGTCTGTAAATTCCATCATGCTACATGCATGATGCAAAAATCGTTCAAAACGCTCCACTGGTCCGACCGTTGAACCTGGAGCTACCAAATCGGGCACGTAGTTACTTCTTGGGTAATAGGCGCTCATTAAGGAAGGTATTTTCAAAATTTGAATTCCATTTTTAATTAGAAATTAATCGAAATTTTAACGTTTTCCTCAATAACTTCGGAGCATATTATCGCATAAAAATCCTTTTTACATTACTTTAAAATGAAAAAATTAGCTTTTTGGATGTACCAATTTCATTTCCGTGCAATTTTTGACGTAGACTTACGTCTCTCCATAGTGGTCTAATGGTGTGTTGGGAAAGGAAAAATTATAACGCTTTTCGTGGTATTTTTAAACGCTTATAGTTCCGCAACCAAATAATACAGAAAGTTGGTTTTAGTTTCATTTAACAGAGAAAAGTAGACATTGAAGATTGCAAAAAAGAATTTTAGAATTTGGAATTACGTTTTAATCACAGTCGAACTGCAAAGTTGGTTAAAATCGCTAAAAATTTTGATGACGTCACAGCAACCGATGCGCGTGCACGCAGACTAAGGCAATTAAGTCGTCGATCTGAAGTTCACGCGAAATATTACTCAAGAATTGTTGAATTACGTCGAATTTTGTGCTAAAGTAAACGCTTGTAGCTCCGCAGCCAAATAACATAGAGAGTTGGTTTTAGTTTCATTTAATATAGAAAGGTAGACATTGAAGATTGCAAGAAGAATTTTAGAATTTGGAATTACGGTTTAGTCACAGTCGAGTTACAAAGTTAGTGAAAATCACGAAGAAATTCGCATAGATAGAGTCACATAGTCACACTAGACTAATAGTCACTATAGACTATAGAGTTAATAGTCACATAGAGCTACTTCAATCACAGAAAGTCACAGTTGAGTAAGGTAAGTAAGGCTACGCCCCCTCAATCCAGCTGCAGTTTCGTAAAGACAGCCTCCCCTCGAATTTTTTCTCTAATTTTAATAAATTTTAAGTCATGTTTTTAAGCATATTTTGCAGCACTTTTCATTGTTCCTGTAACTGCATTTATTCATTTTCTGTAACCGTTGCAGTAACTGCTGCAACATTAAACTCATTTTCTGTGTGCACATTACCGTATTGTTAACGCGCCAACTGCGTTTGGCGCCTTGGCGAGGTCGCCAAATGTGGAACTCAAAGAATGTTACTATTTTGTCAGAAGCGTTCCGGATCTGACGGTGTAATGATGCTTATGAGCAAGGGGCTCACTGTTTTATTTGAGACTTCTGAATAAACACAATTTAAAGCAGTTTATGTGAAGAAGCTTGTATGATCTGTTATTATGTAAAGATGCCTGTGAGTATAGGCTCACTGATTTAGACTAAAATCTTAATTAATCATACTGTTCCGTCAACAAACAACCACATATAATTAAGAGTAAATTTTAAAAATAAAATAACGACACATGATGATTCATTACCATGCTACGACGTGATTTTTTTCTTGGCTTGTAATCAGTTTTGCAGTTATCAATAATTGCCAAAAGATACCCTAACGGCATTTTTTATTGAAAATCTTATCGCTTTACTTGATTATAATCAATTTTATTTAACAACAAACTGTGATAATTTTGAGTCCAATTTTTGCACGTGTATTCAGAATCAACTCTAGAATACCAAGTTGAAAAAAGGTTTCAGAAAAATATATTTTTTTTGTCTAACTTCCCTATAAATCTGGCACCTGTAAATATAATGGGAGACAGTTCCTTGATCTCGTCCACACTCACAATCTGGAGATTTGCCAAAAATATTCTGTGTTGGTGCACAGAGAAGCACCCATGAGTTGTTAGTGTCTGGTTTATCAAAAAGTCTCCGTGGCATCCTTTAGTATTTACCTCTGGAAAAATACCGTAGAGGAATCTTGAATTGGGAGAAGACCCCCAGCGTGCTTGCCATTCTTGTAACATG
This sequence comes from Araneus ventricosus, assembly GCA_013235015.1. Taxonomy (NCBI): domain Eukaryota; kingdom Metazoa; phylum Arthropoda; class Arachnida; order Araneae; family Araneidae; genus Araneus; species Araneus ventricosus. The sequence continues at coordinate 26,217 of BGPR01000571.1, read as the reverse complement.
GTCACCTTGAACTGACTTTTAATCCATGACTTTGGGATTTTTACCATGATATCAACCTCCTCTTTAGTTGTAGCATTTTTGGCTGATAAATCAGCTAATTCATTTCCATGTACACCAACGTGTGTACGAACCGAATTCAGTTTAATTTGTGGGTTAACAAATAAAATTTTTCTAAGCTTCATAATTATTTCTGAATGATCTCTGTTAGACTCCAAAGCCATCAATACGGATCTGGAGTCCGAAAAAATGACTATTTTTTCTTTAGTCGGACCGACCTTCTCCACTGCCATTTGAATTGCCACTGCTTCAGCAGCAAAGACACTTGCTTCATCGTTCAATCGAATTTCCTCCTTCCAAATAATATCTCTACACTCGTCCAGGCAAACAATGGTGGAACCAACTCTTCCATTCAATTTTGATCCATCTGTAAATATTTTCTTAAATCTACCGTTCGGGTCTGAGTCCATATTCCAAGAAATACCACTTTTTTCCCATGGGGGAGGTCCAATTTATTTACCCAATCAAAGTCTTGAAAGGAATATTCTTTATCTTTAATATTTATAGGCATTCCTCTATTGAATAAATTAAATTTAGTAACTTCTTTGTCTGCTACAACATCCAGGGGAACTGAACCAGTCTGAACCTGGAGGGCCTCCGAGGATACGGTTTTGTAAGTTTTTGCTATTTGGACCAGTGCCACCTTTGAATTTGAATAAGTTTTTGCCTAATTTTAACTGTTTTGTTGAACCAAATTTCAACTCCATATACAATATATTTTTCTATTGCCACATCGCAGATTTTTTTAATACTTGAGGCTTAACTCCCCAGGTTGCTCTTGAAAATCTATATAGTTTATTTTGCAGGCAATTGACTTTTTCTCTGACCCCCTCCAGGTGCGGCCTCCATGTTAATCTTTCATCAAATAGCAGGCCTGAGTATTTTAATGTCCTAGATTGTTTAATAACTATATCGTTTATTTTCAATCTTGGCACATGAGTAATGTCTTTTTTGTAAGGAAACATTATAAACTTTGATTTCGTAGGATTTATTTTAAGCTTGTATTTGTTTGCCCATGATACCACCACTTTTATTGGGGTCACCAAACTCTCTGTAAATTTATATGAGACCGTTCCTGATGACATGATGAGAATGTCGTCTGCAAACATTGTGCACATAATATTCTCTTGTTCATCCATTTGTCTTAAAAGCCCATCGGCAATTAGAAGCCAGAGTATGGGACCTAAACAGGAACCCTGCGGGACCCCTTTTGAGTAGTTAAATTATATATCATTAATGTCATCTTAGATTCTTCTGTTACTGAGGAAGTCTTTTATGACTTTAATTAAATATGCTGATATTCCCTCTTCTTCGAGACAATTTATTAGGTCCTCCCATATTACGCAATTAAATGCATTAGATATGTCTAATGATAAAGACAAAGTTATCAAGTTATCTTCCAGGACGTCCTGACCAAGTCTTTGGCTGGTGTGGCGCGCTCCTCTTGATTATGCTTTTCACTTGTTCTCTTTTAATTGTGTGCTGTGAATTGTTCGTTATTTTTTGTAATGTAAACTTTTATAGCCTTATCAAATTTGAATTTTGGAGACTGTAAGAGTTAATAGCCAAATGTTTAGGAAATATAGCAATTCTAGATACCCATTCTATAAGAAGGTATTTCGCAAAATGTGCACTGTCAATATGGGCAAATTTTCTAAATGTAGAGATTTGGTATTCAGAGAATTCTATTTCTGGAACTTCACAATTGGATTAACTGTTTTTAACAACAAGTATGTAACTTTCAACATATTGTGTGCTATGCTGTCTTTTGATTGTTTGGAAATTGTATCACGTATTGTGTTAATGTAAATTTCAAGGAGTTAATGGAGTTAAAGTTTGGAAACTGTATTTAGATAATAGTCAAATTATAGATTTTTATATCTGGTTGGAGGGGTGACCCAAGGTTCATTTTCCTTGCAAACCTGGGGGAGCCGAAATTTTGGGTAATCTTAAAATCAAAATAACTAGAGTTCATTTGATTAAAATTTGAACTTAATAAAAAATATCGGATGATAACACTACTGGATACTTGAAAAATACGCGAAGCTGAGGAAGTAGTAGACAAACGCCAAAGAAACAATTTTTATTTTCTTATTCTTCACAAGTAAACAAGTAAACTAACACTAAAAATTCGATAATAGTCATCGATGTTCTCAATATTTAAAAAATATATATATGAGCTATTTTAATAAACTTACATAAAATAGTTAAATATTTTTGTACAATAACTGAATTCACTGCACTATATTAATAAAAAAATTATTTTTCTGGGCCATTATTAGGACGTAAAAAATGAATAGATTAATAAATCGTTTGGCAATTATATAATTAATTTAAATTAGAAAAATAGCTAAATAAATTATTGCGAAAATCGTTTTCAGAAATTCTTTTATTATCTCATAGCTGCTGCATTTTAAATTTCCATTTTGACTCGAGCGTACTGAATGCTTATAAATAACTTCTCAATGCAATCAACAATTAAAAGTTAAACAATTATTTCATTTTAGTTCTTTGAGATTAAAGAAATAAAAAATAGCAGGTACTTTGTATTTCATTGTAATTATTAACTAATGATTTTGAACCTCCAAATGGCAACTTAAATAAGAACTTTCTTTCGAAGACAAATTTTTATCAAAGCTCTGTGATCTGCTGAATCACAGTGAGTAGGATGTGACTTTAATGGAATATGTTTCATTGCTTCGTTGTTCAGAATGAAACTTCTCCAGAAATAGCAAGTTAATGAGTGCGCATCATTTCGTCAGCGATTTCTACGATTTTTATGTTTGCAAGAACGCCTGATAAACATTTCAACACTTCTTCAATCAATCTGATTGCACCTAATAAAGTAAAAGTAAGAAATCTTTCATTTCCGTCTCCTCAACGTGAGAGATGTCTTTGATATTGAGAAAGATTTTTCGTTTCACTTTCAGTCCACTGTACAGCCATTTATTTTAAAAAATGAAAGTTAGTTTCAAAGTAATATAAAGTAATTTATAATAAACGTATTGAATAAAAAAATTATATGCAAAGATACTAAAAGTTAATTTTAGATGAATATAAAGTAAGAGTGAATCATCTTTACTAACTCTTTCATTTAAAGTAACCAGATATCCTCAATTGCTCTTGCTTATAGACGAATTTTTTGTTTTGTTTATTCAGCGAAAACTTCCGTGCCCAAGATCGATTTCCGGTGTAATGTTTCCTCAAGGGGAAACCGGAAGTTGATCCTCGACACGAAAGTTCTGCATACCCAAAATAAACAAAAGAGAAAACTCGCGCATACCGAAATGAAAAAATGTCCCGAATCTGAAATAAATGCACGGACTGTCTCGTTACTTAGGGATCGGAAAATAGTTCATTTAAAAAATAAATTAAATGAAGTTTTATCAATATATTACGGTCAATGTGGGCAGTCGGTTATTATGTATAATCACCGCGTTAATTATACATAATAACCAGTCATTATATATAATAATCACAAAAAAATCCGGTTATTATAATTACCGCGGTGATTATATATAACAACCGATGTGCCATATTGACCGTAATAAATATGTACAAAGAGAAAGTACAGTAATCGTGCAGTAATCCGCCCTCGAAATTTCGATGCGTCTACACTTTTTAAACCTCCCTGGGACCGAAAAAACTATTCCGGAATTGTATCTGCCTGTGAACAAGGTAATTCAGAAACGCATCAATACAGACGAATGAAATTTTGTATCTTGACTTTACATCAGAAATTTAGATCTCTGTGAAATTTTAGGCGAAATCAGTCTCATGAAAGTCTGTCTCACTGCCCGTCTGTGTGCAAATGAAAGCGAAAACTCAAAAACACAGCACGTTAGATGGATAAAATTTGGAATATCGTTTTACTTGCCAAATCGTAATAATATCAGACTTGTAGATCTGGGCCAAGTTTTGGAACAAATAGCAACAGGTGTAACTGCCTGTCTGTCCGTCTAGTCGTTTATATGCGAATGTGATAACCAAAAAGCATAACAAGCTTTGTAAATGAAATTCAGTACACAGTAAAACTTTTCTAAGCAGCCACCCTTGCTTGCGAGTCCCTCCTCTTCCACTCAAATCTCTCTGAGTGGCCAGGTTGGTAGCCCGTTCAATTTTAATGAAGTAAATCCCGTTCGTTTCTCTGACCTTGGACCTTTTATTAAGAGAAAAGGGAGGAAAGAAAGAACAATTAAAAATTCATACATTCGAAACCAACATCTGAAATCACATCGAAATTCGCCATGTCTTTTTCAACGTGAAGATAAAAGTGATCTTCGTCCTCTACCGGAGTTGGGCATTAAAGAGTTCATTTGTGCCTTTCGGGCGCTGATTCGGACTCTGACAAAGAAACTGCTGATATGGGTTGCGACCATCAGCTAAACAGAATTTTATGAAAAATAGATGATATTATTGCCCATTCCTCAACAACTACCGATTAAACGACTAAGGATTTCCAATTGGAAAAACAAAACTGGAAAAAGTTACCTCCGAAAAAGCTGAAAGATCCAAGCAAACACAGATAGTATCTTTTTTCCAAAAGAAATTAGAAATTTCCTCAATGTTTTTTACTTTAGATAATCCTTAAGGTCCGCTTTATCAGAAATTGCGAATTAGAGTTAGTTTTTAAAAGTATTTTGTACTTCCAAACATGGGACCCCTTTAGAGCGACCACCCCTCTGATTTTCCTTAGAACAGAGGGTGGCGACCGCAGAGAGGTTTCACTTTATGTTCTTAGCACTACAATTGCAAATTTTTATCATATTTTGGACGCAACCGGTAAAAAGAAAGAGGTACAAAACGCTTATTCGATTTTCTTCGCTATACAGTGAAACGCTTCATATTGTGTACTAGGAACGTTGCCCGTGGAATCAGGACTTCAATAAAATGGAAAAAAAGAATGCCCACAATGACATAAAAAAGTTTTGAAAAAAAAATCAAAACAAAAGATACGCAACGGATTAAAGAAGTGTATGCTGGGAATGAAAGCATATGACGTCACCTGCCGCAAGGATGGTCACTCGTTATTAAATCTCGCTAGCAAAAAAACTGTTTGAACTAATCAGGGAAAAATTAATTTAAAAAAAAACGAAAAAAGATATTTTAAACGTTCTTGTTTTAAATCCGACAGAAACGTTCCAGTTATAAGCTGAAAAATATTGAAAATTATAGAGATGTTAGAACGTCAGATGCGATAATTTGAAGAAATCTTTATCAAAAATTACCATAAAAGTGACTATTTTTCAAAAATTTCTCAAAATTCAGCAAATTACGTTAGACGTACGAAACAAATTTCATTAAAACGGAACTCATTTGTTCTTTTCGATGGTGTAACTGTTTTTTTTTTCGTACAATTATTCGAAGCCATGTTATTGAGAAATGAGTGCGAAAAATGACCCAAAACAACACAAAATATTAAATAAAAAAATTTCTAGATTAAATTTTAAAATTCCGGCTTCGAGGTGCATTCAGTCACCATTACGACTACCTGTGTGCCAATTTTCATGGCTGTAAGTGCGATAGATTGGTCTGGACATCGCAGACACACACACACGCACACAAACAATGCCTTTTATAAGTATAGATGTATAAGTCGGGAAGAGAAAACACCTGCTGATTAAAAAAATTATATTTTCCCCACCTTTTACTATGCAAAAAATAGGATCACGAGGTATTTGTGATCCTAGGGAATGGTATACGAGGAATTCGATCGGGAAAACATTCTCGATTTTTTTTCCACGGTAGTAATTTATGTTAAAATAAGATAAATTAAATATTTTTCTCCACAAAATTTTTATTTTCCGAATACTTGGCTGCATTACTGTAACCTTCACTGAAGCAAAGCATACCACGTAATTCGTAGTCAAAAGGAAGATAACGGCTTCAAAGAATTTCTGTGCGAGTAGTGAAGCATAATCGAGTGGAATTTGTATTCTGTAACAAAATGTAACTATTTTTCACACCTGGAGTAATACGCGGAAGTAATTTATTTCGCTAAAAGGAACAAGGGCGAGCCGTGTATTATTTGGGTGAATGGTTGCGTTCTGTGAATCATTTGTAAACATATGTTGGGATGGAATGGACGATTTATTTCTATGTATTTTCACTTTGTTCTTGCAAAAGCGAAAGACACATTATGTATGCATAGCTCCAAGAAAAAAAAAATACAAAAGCAGATTTATGTTAAACAAATTTGTCAAAAACACATGAAATCACCTACCAAGCAGTTTTGTGTAATCTATTGTATTGTCTCCAGAAACCCACCACTGTGCTAAATTTCAAAGCTGTAGCTCGATTGGAAGTGGGTAAGAAATCGATCTCAAGATTTATGGACAAGACACTCAAGTTGAATAAAACCTTATAAAAAAGAAGCGCCAATTCTTTTTGCACGGTATAGAAATCCAAACTATAATTTTGTTCACAGATCCTATGACGCATAAGGAAGGTTTATTAATTAAATAGTTAAATTGATTTTTATCAATTAAAAATTATGTTTCCATTACGCAAGGAAATAACATGCCACGACAGAAATTTATTTAGCAAAATGAATATAAAATAACCAAAACATGAAAAATAGATATATAAATAAAGTTTCTTTTTTACCTTATTGATATTAAAAAATGCCTCATTAACTTGAAAATTATTTTGTGGTTTCGTGTTACTTTAAAGTTGAATTCCATTCGCATTTTTAAAACTTGATTACTTGCTTTTAACGGTCGATGGAGATTTAAATTCACTGTTCAAAATGGTTGCCTTCATATCCCATTCAATGCTGAAAACACGTATTTAAGTTGCCACTCACTATGTTTAGTTAAATTTTGTATCATTCTTTAAAATTTATTAATAACTTATGAAAAAATTAGTTTTCTATGGTTTTTAAAAAATGCTTCGGACAGTCTATATTTTTTTTAGAAACTACCGAGATTTTAAAAATCTTTGGTGCAATAGATATTCTCATTTTATTTAAAAATAAGAGTGCAGATGATAGAAAGATTTTGTATTGGAATTCCTTCGAGTGTTAATTCATATGAGTAAAACTGAAACAATTAAATTTCATGCCATTCTATAAAACTTATTACTAACTTATGTAGAGAATCGGCTTTCGTCGGTTTTTAAAAGTCGTTTGCTTCAACTGATACTTCCATTTCCATTTTTTAAAAGTATCAGACGATAAGAAGGATTTTGAGTATTATAACATTTATATATTGAGTATTTTTTATATTAAAAAATTAGGCAGGAATTATTTTCAGCCCGAGAAACGCCGAGTACATCATCGAGTTATTCCCTCCATAAGGCCACAGTGGCTTGGTGGTAAGGTCTCGACCTCGGAGCTGGAGTATACCAAGTTCGGAACTCCTATTTCATTGAAGAACCGCCATGTAAGCGGGTCCGGTGCAGGCTAAATCAGTCTTGACCAAATGTCCTCCCGCTGGTGAGGTGCGGAAGCTTGGAAAGGCGGTGCTGTCCTCGTCAGCTGACCGCGGTTCAAAATTACGAGGTCCGTCCCAAAATAGCCCTCGTGTTGCTTCAAAACAAGACGTCAATATAACTAAGCTAAATTTAACCAATCACTCCAAATTCCCTTCGCAGGCAAACATAATTTCTTTTAAACTAGCTGATATTCCCGACGTTGTTTAAGATAAAAATACTTTTATATAAAATATTATAATGCGCAAAATCCTTTTATCGTCTGAAACGGTTTTTAATTAAAATCAGAATATCAAGTGGACCAAACGATTTTTTTAAATCCCCGAACGCTAATTTTCTATATAGGCTATTAATGTTTTGCCTTCTATGTGCATCAGGGGAAGAGCAGACAGAGAGACACAGTTTTTAATTAATAAAAAATTAATTATTTAATAAATTATCACGGAACCTTCCTTATGCTTCATAGCATTTGTGAGCAAAATTTGATGAAAATCTATTCAACTGTTTATATTTCTGTAGCGTACAAAAAATGGCGTTCCAGTTTTTTTTATATAGATTTGACTTGCGATATTTACAACTACGAATTTAAAAATATGATGCGGTACGCAGGATTTATTGAGTACATGACTCAGAGACCCTCTTCAGAACTTCCCAGAACAAAGAAATATGTAAATTTTATATAATTTATTATGCAAATACTCAACAATTCGTTTTAAGCAATGATTAATTGACAACAACAAAAATATGTTGCAAGGCATAATAAGAAACATGGCCTTCGTTTATGAAATATATGAGACCTCTTATCACAGTAAACAAGCAAAAGAGTCGCTTAATTTCGTAGTAACTTCCATCATATACCGTCATGTGTACATGTTCGCAGCTGAATGAGGAAAAAATTGAAAACATTCACAGGTGTTATGTGCTTAATCAGCAAAATATGAATGTATTCCCTTGTAAATACTTATTTTTTCAGAAATACAAAGACGCAAATAATACAGTGTGTCATATTGATGAGTTATCAGCAAAGGGAAAAGAACTGCACAGAGTGGAAAACATACTTTCGACTAATTAAGCGATGTGGCAATAAAACATCGTTATGGGAATCATATTTCTCGACTATGAGTAGCACTATTTTGAATTTCTTGCATTATTGAGTAATATTAGACATGTTATTCACCCGTGGAAAATTTTGCTGTCGCCGTAAGATTTCAATTGCATCGTTGCAGAGGTTTTTCCCAAGAAATGAAACGATAACATAAAAAAATGCTTTTTATCTTTTAGTTTGAAACTCTTATACTGAGGGAGAGATGTTAAATAATTTAATAACATTTAAAATTTTTGTTAGTTTGAATAATGAAATTATAAAAAATAAACACAAAATAAAATAGTATGCATGAAGGGGTAGGGGGACTATGCTATTAAACTTAAACAGTAAACATATATACAAAAATAATACAAAATAATATAAGAAATAATACAAAACAAACAATTTAGGAGGGCCGAGCACCAGAATTATCTGTATTTTCCTCTTTCAAATAATATAAGAAATAATACAAAACAAACAATTTAGGAGGGTCGAGCACCAGAATTATCTGTATTTTCCGTTTCTTTCAAATAATATACGAAATAATACAAAACAAACAATTTAGGAGGGCCGAGCACCAGAATTATCTGTATTTTCCGCTTCTTTCAAATAATATAAGAAATAATACAAAACAAACAATTTAGGAGGGTCGAGCACCAGAATTATCTGTATTTTCCGCTTCTTTCCCTGGCATTTTACTAATTCGATCGAAGAATTATTAGAGAAGAACCTCGCTGTAGAAGTGTAGTTTAGTTATATTAACGTCCCGTTTTGAAGCAACACGAGGGCTATTTAGGGACGGACCTCGTAATTTTGAACCGCAGTCAGATGACGAGGACGACACCAGAGCTGGCACCCCCTCTCCAAACATCCACGCCACACTACGCGTGATTTAACATGCAACAGGCCCCATACACGGCGGATATTTCAGTGGAATCGGGTTTCGAACCCTCCAGACCTTACCACTAAGCCACCGCGGCCTTTGTAGAAGTGCATGCAATATAATAAGGTGATAACCCGGCGTTGCTCGGAATCCAAATATTTTCATATGCCGCCCCCCACACCCCGTTTCTTTTTCTCCAAATATATAGACAAAGATGAAACAAAAATTCATCGTCAAGATAAAACTTTTATTCCAACCAACTTACTTTAGTAAGGCTCAAAAAGAACAATATATGAAGAAAAATAAATAAATAATAAAATAAAACAAATTTGGGGGGAATGCAAGAACCAACTTCATTAATACGGCTCAAAAAGAATAATAATTAAGGAGAAATAAATAAAAACACCAAACAAAAAAAAGAAGGAAAAAAAACAATAAATTAAAACACCGGAAATATAACTTTTCTTCATAGATAAAAAAAAAAATTCGCAAAACTGGGCAAAAAACGCATGAATTTTCCACTTAACATTAAATAAATAAAAATCTAATTCGAATTTTAAAAATAAGTTTACGGCGTTAGCTCCTTCTAGTGCTAAATGCGATCTGGGGTTACATAAAGAACAGAAAAACATACATACATACTCAAAAAAATTGCTTTTATATATATATATAGATACCTCCTATACCTAATATAATAATAGGTTATAAGCAAAAGGGATTGTAAATTAAAAGCAAAACTAATGCAATCCGCAGAATTTTGGAGGTAGTTAATTTCTGCAATGTGCGAAAGCCACATACATTACTGTCTGTTTTCAGATACCGAAACCCTCTGCACTTTTGCGCAAGGGCCATTTAGCTATGATTTCGCTAAAATGGCGGTGAAATGAACGGAGATGTTTATATTTTACTAAACAATGTATATAAACATTACACAAGTTTCGAATTAAAACAAAATAATACAATTCAATAATACATTCCAACATCAGAAAAGAATATTTAAAAGAAAAATGTGACTAACAAAGAACTCTGGAAAAACTTTCTTCTTACTCACTTCGTATCACTCAACTGCGTACAAAAGTGATAGGCGCGGCTTTCTGAAACAGCAGTACTTTGAAAAACACTCATAAAAAATTGTGTAGAATAGTAAGCAAAGTTAAATAAAATAAAAATATGCTAAAATGAGACATTTTAATGAAAAGTGACCTCTTCAATAAGGAATAACGCTGTTTTGTCTTTCCATACAGGATGCAGTAGCATTAGGCATTTTAGAAAAGCTTGAGTAACGCAAAGGCTAACGTTATTAAATCACTGTCGAATTTCTTATACTAAGTTAATCGAATTTAATTTTTCCAAATCGGAACAAACAAAATGCTAGGGAATATTTCAATTTATTAGCTACTTTTGTCTCAAAGATACTTAGAAGACGATAAAAAACAAGATAACTACTTTTGATTAAATACTAAATTACTAGTTGTATTCATTATTTACCGAAAGAAAATATTATACCAAAACCAAGAACCAAGGTCTGCCATACCAACCCTATTAGCATAAGACATTTAACGATATCTCTACGATTTTCTGAATGCCGCACAACATTGTAAAGATATTGTATGAATATTGCAAAGTATCTCATACTAGTAAGGAACAACTCCCAAAAATCAACTAGTTAATTTCAGGTTTACCATCTCGAATAAATCTTGAAAAGCTAAACTAAAAGTGGAAAAACAGAAAGAGACGTTTAGTTAAGATCTCACAAACCAAAAACGAATTTGAGTGCGAATCGATGATATACAAAAAATATATTCTATCTATAGCACAATAACTTTTCTGTACTAAATATGATCAGACTGTATTAAAATAGCAATTATGTTCGTATGAAGATTAGACTATCAAAAAGAAATTCTGAACAAGTGTATATTTATTTTAAACTAAGTTGTTTCCGTGTTCTTAAAAAAATCCATTCCTTTGTAAAAAATAAATGTAATTAATGTTAAAATCGCCTAAAAATTACCAAAGGAAGGGTATAAAGAAAAAGAAAGAAAGAAAAGAAAAAGGTTGAATGTGTATTATATAGATGATAAATTAATACCTAATTTGAAAGGAGGTCACTTTCTATGACGCTCATTTAATGACGTTTATTGTAAAATCGTCGGAAGATGTTATAAAAAGTTATGAAAGAAATAGAAAGATATGAAAGGAATCATATTTAATATAGAAAAAATTCAGAATCCACTGAGATTTGAACTCGGATCTCTGGATTCAGAAACCAGAGTGCTAACCATTACACCATGGAACCTCACCGTGACATGCAATCTCAAGAGCATGTATATATTTGTTCACAAGTTTTCTTAATATACTGGGTTTAACAAGAGTGAATGAAACGGGTTCCAACGAGATTTGAACTCGGATCGCTGGATTCAGAGTGCTAACCCTTACACCATGGAACCTCATAAGCAAGTGCCCATCTTACGATTTCATCTGCTCTGTTTGCGCTCTTCAACGTGATAGTGCTCTAGATAAAAGTCTAATATATAATAAATGTAATTAATCGCCTATAATTAAAATCACCTAAAGAGTTAGAAAGAAAAAGTCTGAATGGGTATTATATAAATGATAAATTAATACTTTATTTGTAAAGAAATCTTTTTCCATGACGCTTAGTTGATTGTAAAATCGTCAGAAGATGTAAAAAATTATAAAAGAAACGGAAGGATATGAAAGGAAACATATTTAATAAAAAAATTCAGGTTCCACCGAGATTTGAACTCGGATCGCTGGATTCAAAGTCCAGAGTGCTAACCATTACACCATGGAACCGTACAAGCAGCTGTTCATCTTACGATTTCAACTGCTCTGTTTGCGCTCTTCAACTTGATAGTGCTCTAGATAAAAGTCTAGTATATAATAAACATAATTAATCACCTATAATTAAAATTTCTAAAGAAATTATGAAAGGAAGAGATAGATGGAAAAAGAAAGAAATGAAAAAAAGATTTAATATGTATAATATGGATGATAAATGAATACTTTATTTGTAAGGAGATCACTTTCCATGCTGATCAGCTAATTGAAAAATTGTCGGAAGATGTTAAAAGAAATAGAAAGATATGAAAGGAGACATATTTAATATAAAAAAATGCCGGTTCCACCAAAATTTGAACTCGGATCGCTGGATTTATTGTCCTGAGTGCTAACCATTGCAGCACGGAACCTCACAAGCAGGGGCTCATCGTACGATTTCATCTGCTTTGTTTGCGCTATTCAACTTTATAATTCCCTAGATAAAAGTTTTGTATATTATAAATTACTCTCTTATAATTAAACTCGCCTACAAAAATTATCAAAGGAAGAGACAGAAAGAGAAAGAAAGAAATGGAAAAAGATTTAATATGTATAAATCTTATTAGATAATAATATAGATGATATCTAATTAAATAGATGAGAAATTGATATTTTATTTGTGTGGAAATGACGCTTCATGACGCTTAGTTGATATATACAATTGTCGTTAAATGTCACAAAAAGGTATAAAAGAAATGGAAAGATTCGAAAGGAAACATATTTAATATTTAAAAAAGGGAGCAGGTTCCACCGAGATTTGAACTCGGATCGCTGGATTCAAAGTCCAGAGTGCTAACCATTACACCATGGAACTGCACAAGCAGCTGCTCATCTTACGGTTTCATCTGCTCTGTTTGTGCTCTTCAACTTCATAGTGACCTAGATAAAAATCTTCTTAGGCAGAGGAACTTTCGTAACAGTTTAAGCTGCAAAGTGGCGTGCGTTCACGTATACGTTTAAAGGGCCCATCTGCCTTTTGTTGATTTATAAATAAAAAAACTAAAACTGCATTTAGAAAGAGTACAAACTTATATTCAAATTCTTATGAGAGTTACGAAAAATTCTTGATGTCTATTTCTTAAGAGAGTGCTAAAGATGGAGTGATCAGAGACGTCCAGCTTTTTGAGTCCTTGTACCGTGTTGAAAAAAATGTCCCGGGTTGTTTCGGTTTTACTTGTTGATTAAAGATTTCGTATTAGATATTTAAAAGACTGATTAAGTAGATATAGAAGAAGATACTGAGCAGATCTGAAGAATTCGTTCCAACTTCTATTATTCAGTAAATATATGATTTTTTTGGTGCTGCTTCAATATTGTAACTCCCAGGGCCGGATTAAGACCTGCAGAGGCCCATAAGCAATATTAGTTTTGAGGACCTTTTTGTATTTAAATTTAATCTCTGTACATTTAGTAACACATATAATAATAAACATAAATCATATAACATTTAAATTGCGGATCACCTTCAATACATTTGGTTTTATTATAAAAGATTTAAATCACGTATAAAAATTTTAAATTTGAAAGAAATTTTAAACATAAATTTAACATTTAAAAAATTTCCAAAAGACATTTAGCATAATATTCTATTACAAAGATTTCCAGGTCTGTTGACTTGTGAATTAGTCAGTAAACTGCGTAAAAAGTTGGACAACATTTATCTGTAAGCAAATTTGAAAACATGAAAAAAGATTCTAAGAATAATGTTCTGAAATTTAAGCAATCCTTAATTAAAATTTTAATATGTTTGATTACATGGACATTGTAAATCAAATGTAAGCACAAAATTATGTTAACTAGAAAGTATAAAAAAATTCTCGAGACCCCGTCGCCCCCAAAAGTTGTGGGACGTAAAGGCAGTTGCCTGCTTTGTCTATTTAGTAATCCGGCCCTGCTAACTCCTATGAATATTATTAACCATTTAACTGCGGAATTCAGTTTCGAAAATCTCTTATGGAGTGTGTGAATAAAATAAATCGATGAGAAGTATTGTATAGCAACGGATTCGGAAACCATCCGCGCTTCTGCGCATGCGCCGGGCAGAGTTATTTTCATCGAAATAGGGGGAAAGTGAAGAATGGAAGGGTGATGTTTACATGTTACAGAGCGTCATCTAACAAAGAACTCCGGGAATGCGCTCATATGACTCATTGCCTGACACCCCTTTCCGGTGCAAATCGTCCAAAAGTGGTAGTCTCGGAATCCGTTGCTGAACAAACATGTCGAAGGCAAAGCAAAGGCTCCATCTTGAAATTTTAATGCAAAATCAAAGCAAAACTATGAAGACTTACATTTTTAATTGAAAAACTAAATAACTCATCGCAGAAAATTATTTTTATTAAATATTTTTAAATTTCAACAAAATAACAAAATTCTTACACAATAAAAATAAAAATGAAACTAATTCGGATGGTATTTTTTGGTGGTATTAATCTTCGGTTCAAAAAATTAAAGAACTTTTCTTCTTAAAATACTACATAGTAGTTTTACTGGCAATAGCAGGTATATAAACAACTAAATGGCATTTTTATTACATCTTACTAAAATTTGGAGTTTTTATCTCAAATGGTATTTTTTTAAATTTTATACGACGAGCATCATACACCTCAAACGCAACATAATAGAGATTTGGTTTGACGTGCTTAACCGTCAAACTCAGTTCACCGGTTATTTACTTTATAACCAAAATTTATGTTATCGTAAGTGTTAGTGATAATGCACTGTTGAAATAGAAATTTTGTATATATTTTACTAAATTGTTACTGTAAGATGGCATCAGTGCAATACGACTAGACGCTTCTTATTAGTTGAAGATGCCCAATTGTAGACTCTTATTATATTTTTATCATTAACGAAATTTAGTTTAGTTTAGTTTAGTTGCATTAACGTCCCCTTTTGAAGTAACACTAGGGTTTTTTTACTTTCTCGTATACGAAGTATACAAAGAGAAAGTATTGTAATAGTGCAATATTTATACAAAAAGAAAGTATTGTAATAGTGCAATAGTATATACAAAGAGAAAGTATTATAATTTTCAAAAAATTCGAACTCGAGAGTTTGATGAATCTCCACTTTTTAGACCTCCCTGAGTCCTAAAAACACAATTTGGGAATTATGTCTGTCTGTCTGAGTGTCTGTGAACATGATAACTCGAAAACGGTTAGAACTAGAGGGCTGAAATTTGGTATGTGATCTCTACACGTAATTTGCACGTGTTCATGTGAACACGAAAAACTCAAAAACTTAAATAGCTAGATGGATAAAATTTGGTACACAGTTTTATCATCGGGAATGTAGATCTGTATCGAATTTCGGACCAAATCTGTCAACGCGTTGACTGTCTATCAGTCTGTATTATCAGATGCTTGGGAACACGATAACGCCTAAACCCAACGACTTAGACAAACAAAAATTAGTATGAAGTCTTCTTATCCTAACTGTAGATCTGTGCCCAATTTTCATTTCAATCGGTTAAAAATAAGGCCTTCAAATCGCCTATTCGTTTTCACTCATCACACAATGAAGCAACGCCATATTGACTTTGACTCTCGCCGAGGTAAACTCGTGAGTATCCATTGCGTTCTGAGCGTTACCGAAGATTCGCAATTTTTATCCACGCGAGGGGGGGGGGAAATGACACCTTGGGTAAGGAGTACACGATAAAGTTTAGGGGGTGAGCATTTTTACTAGTTTGGGTTGGATCTCGTAATTTTGAATGACGATCGGATGACGAGGACGAAACCTGAGATGGCACCCCCTCTCCAAACTTTCGCATCAGACCAGTAAAAGGGAGTTTGACTCACTAAGCATGAATTAGCGTGCAACAGGCCTACATCCACGTCGAATCTTTAGCTGAATCGAGTTTCGAAACTGGAACCTTCTGCCCCGAAACCGAGACCTCACCACAGGCCACCGCGGCTTTCAAACACGAAGAATACAGAAGAAAGTATTGTAATCATCCAAAAACTCGTCCTCAAGATTTTGATGAATCTCCACGTTTAGCATCTTCATGCGACCGAAAAAAACATTTTCGAAATTAATTTTTGTCTCTGAACTCTACAACTCAAAAACGCAACAGGCTAGAGATATGAAGTTTGGTATGCAGTCTATGCCCCAAAATTCTAGATTGCTTTCAAATTTTGGCGAAATCCCTCAAAATGATGCCTACTGTCGTTCCACGTAAGCACGTGAACATGATTGATCAAAAACAGAACGATATAGATATGTGAAATTTTGCATCTCGTTTTGCCACCATAATTATACATCCATATCAAATTTACGACTAGATCCGTCCACAGATTATCGGTCTGTCTAATCGTAGATATGCTTCGATGGATTCGAAATGTTACCAGAAGTTTCTTCCTTGTTCCAAACTATTAGCACAAGACATTGTACGGTATCTTCACGACGTTGTTCGATATTCTGAATGCCGTAGAATAGCGGTTCCTAACCTATGGGCCGTTGCCCGTGAGCCTCAAATGGCGTATTATCCATGTAGCACAATATGTTGCCCGATATTGTACAATATTGTTAGATATTATATAATATTATATGATATTGTACAATATTATACAATACTGCGAATATTGTTTAATATCGTACAATATCTTTGTGCTATTGGGATAATGGGTAGTGGAGTGCTAGTAGTCATGAGTCGAAGTCAAGGAAGCTTCAAGAGTCGTCACTTGTATTTTTGCTTTATAAACAATATAATTTTTAACATTTTACAGTAAGCTTTACTAACTGCTGACATATACGTGCATGTAATATACAGGATGTCCACACTTATCTTGGTCCAATAGCTAATTTCTAAACCGTTAGAGACAGACATATAGTTCCAATTGGAAAAATGGTTTAAATAAAGGGAAGAATTATATTTTATGTTTTTGGAGTCACTAAATATATTTCTGAAAAAGTTACGAATTCTAACTTTCAATCATATTCCAATCAGTCATATTCAGTAAAATATTTTTGGCATTCTAACATTTAAAACAAAAAAACCCACTCTTCTGTGACTAAAACGAGCGAGTTATGGAGCTTTGAATTTCATGATTTCAACCAATCAGCGACCTCTTCGAGCAAGTGCTGCGCATTGATTGGTGGATCGTGTTCAAGACGGCTATTGAAATGTGTAAAGTGGTCTTAGTCAGCGATATTCAAAGCTCCATAACTCGGTCAGTTTTAGTCGCAGAAGAGTGGCACTTTTTTTGTTTAAAATGTTAAAGTGTAAAAATATTTTATTAAATATGATTGATAGAACCGGAGGACTGTATAAAAAGTTAGATTTCTTAATTTTTTCAGGAATATATTTATTCTCTCAGAAAACACATATTATAATTTTTCCGTTTATTTAAAGCATTTTTCCAAATGGAGCTATATGTATATCTCTAACGATTTAGAATTTAGCCATTGGACCACGATAAGTGTGGACACCCTATATAAATGTATTATATGTGTTTGTATTTTTTTACTTGTATATTTAGTTGGTGGGCCGCAAAATATTTTTTATACAACAGATGGTCCGCTTAACCAAAAAGTTTGCGAACCGCTGCCGTAGATTATCATAGAAATATTGTAAAAATATTGTAGAGCAATTCGTCGTTTAACAAAGAACACCACCTATCTGAATCTTTTAAAATTTCAGAGAGGAAGAAAAAAACAGAATTTTTCGCAACCAATGCCGAATATTTCCGAATTTTTTTACATTTGATATGAACATGAGACCGCATGTTCCTAACAGATGTGGAAAAAAAATCATCAATATTCGATATTGGTTGCGAAAAATTCAGTTTTTTCTTCCTCTCTGAAATTTCAAAAAACTCAGATAGATGGTGTTGCTTGTTAAGCGACGATTTTGTGCTATTAGGGAAAAGAACAGCAGAAGAATACAAAAGTTAAGTGCATCATTAATAAACTTGAAAACTAAATTACGTACATTAGAACCCCCGAAATCCGAACAAATTGGGGCTGACCTCTGTTCGGATTCCGGGAAATTCGGTAAATACTCTTGATATACCAAATGGGGAAATTCGGTAAAATACTCTTGATATACCAAATGAGGAAATTCGGTAAAATACTCTTGATATAACAAATGGGGAAATTCGGTAAAATACTCTTGATATACCAAATGGGGAAATTCGGTATAATACTCTTGATATACCAAATGGGAAAGTTCGGTAAAATACTCTTGATATACTAAATGCAGTAGAGTATTGACTCCGGGTGCTCTGTGAAGGCGTACGTGAAGAGCACGCGGTGATGGGCACGGTACATTTGAGGGTAAAAAGAAGATATCTGAGTTTGTTTCTATCAATTAAGTTGTGCTGTATCCATTCTTAAAAACCAATTCGAATACCACTTTTAAGTTAGGAATAAACGTTAGATTTGTCTCTGATTCGTAATTGTCATTTGTCCTTCATTTTTCAGTAAAATTTTCAGAAAATTAAAAAAAGTTATTCGGATTATCCGGAATTTCGGATTCTCGCTTTTCTACTGTAGTTTTCAATAGTTTTCCATTCTGAAGAAGTGCAGTTCTTTTCTTTTTTAAAATTATTTTGGGTAGATTTTCTTTTCAAAATCAGCGAATTAGTTCAATACGATAAATAAATAATCAAAATGAAATTAATGCTTTATGATTTATAATTAGATGAAAAATTTATTGTTTATTGAAAGAAATAATTAAAATCAAAACTTTCTTTATTAATCAAAAAAGTCAAAAAATTTAATTTTTTAAAGTTACATTGAAATGTAATGCAATGTTAGTTTTATAATTTCGCTTCACCTAAACCCGTTTTGAATGTTTTAACTTTGCGTTGTAATGTGTGCAATTTACTTGTTTGACTTTAAAATGACCTAAATAAACACGTTGCAGTTTAATTAAAAAGCAGCTCACGATTATTTGTTCTGTTTATGAATTTGTAGTATTATCTATTTACTTTCTTTGGCAAGATGGAGATATGGACGGAATATAAAATACAAATCTTTAAAATTTGCTTGAATTTAACAAAAATTTTTTTGCCTAAAATATTAACAAAAAATTATAAAAAATTATAAAAATTGGGAAATGTTTTTATTTGTAAATTATAAAAATAAATTAAAATTTTATTCTAATTAAAGATACAATCTGAAAGTATGGATTAGAAAAGATGTACCATATAAAAATCAGTTATACAAACTTCTTTAGCATTCTGGAAAAGATAAATTTCATACTTAACGGGAAATACAGCAGAAAAATATATAACAAAACTAAATAAATTAATTTTGTGCTAAACAAAGCTAAATCAACCAAGCATAGTCTAATTGTAAAAGAAAAAGATAAAAAATCAAGGGTATAAATTACAAAAGAACATTATAAATTAATTATTCGTTTTAAAGAAATTAATGTCACCTTTTCTGCTGAAGAAGAGTACAACAAATTCCTTTTCAAAAAGGATTCTACGCTAAGAAACTACTGAGGGGGTCGAAAAGATTCCAGCTAAGAGATTTCGGATTAATAAATTCTCTGTTCAGTTATGTTACTTTTGAAGTAAAAAATCCGAAAGGTACAATATCAAAGAAAGACTGATTGACGGTACATCATAAGCGGAAATCGACTATTAACTAAAAATCGGGGAGATAAACGGGAGTCAGAAAATTACTTACTATATCAAATCCTTTTCATTCTGCAAGATCAGCAATGGATTCAAAAATTAAACTGGAACAATTCACCTATCATGCATCACTTGTGTGAGAACTGGCTCAAATATAAAGAAACTCGTAAAAAAATTATTCCCGTTGTCGCTCCACTAGCCAGAACAAGAACCCGCCACATGTTTCAAACAAAAACACTAAACGATAAAAAAGAAGAACGAGTGCTTAGTGTCTTTTATAAGAATGAGAGATAATACAAGTATTTCACAACCGTTAAAGATGAAACAGGACCTTTCCAAACACCTTCTTCTGATTCCGAATATTAAAATATTGAGTGTGAAAAGAAAAACAATGGCTTCGATACAACGAGCTCCACAAAGACCTGAAATCGGATCGCAGCATTTAAAGTCCAGAGTGTTAACATTACACCATGGAACAACACCTTAACACGCAAACTTAAGAGTATGTAAATTTTTTGTACGATTTTTCTTAAAATATTGAGTTCAACAAAAGTTTGGACGAATCAGGCTACACCAAGATTCGAACGCGGATCGCTGGATTCAAAGTCCATAGTGCTAACCATTATACAGTTGAACCACACGGGCAAGTCCAATCTTAAGAGTATGTATATTTTTTGCACGAGTTTTCTTAAAATATTGGGTTTAACAAAACTTAATTGAAACAGGTCAAACCGAGATTTCAACACAGATCGCTGGATTCAAAGTCCAGAGTGCTAACCATTACACCATGGAACCACGCAGTCATGTCCAATCTTCAGAGTATATATATTTTTTGCTCGAGTTTTCTTAAAATATTGGGTTTAACAAAAGTTTGAATGAAACAGGTTCCACCGAGATTTGAACTCGGATCGTTGGATTCAAAGTCCAGAGTGCTAACCATTACACCATGGAACCACAGCGGAACATGCAATCTTAAGAGCATGTATATATTTATTGCGTGTATGTATATATACATTAACCTCTGGGATGAAGCAAATTTAAGAGTAAATATGTGTTTATTCACGTGTTTGGAACTCGTGGGTAATGGAAAAGAAGGCATTTATTCTGGAGCAGATGTTTTCAACATTCTAAAAAGCATTTATGTTCTGACTTTCCAAGATTCTTGTAATCGCATCTAAATCTGCCTGTGATTTTCCTTAAATTTTAGCTTTCTTCGGATGGATTCTGTATCATTTAATTGTTAATTTTCGGGTAGGGCAAACTAAATCTCTCGTCTCTATAATTCTATATAATGTTAAGAGTCTATTCTTACTTAGCGTTAAATATAAATATCAAAACACTTCACTGCAAATGTATTCACAAGCGTTGCATATAATGAGCTATTTAAAATGGCATCATATTTGACTCAGAAAAAGGAATAAGGCACCCAGTATCGGAGGTTTAATATCAAAGCACGTATTGTGTTACTCATACATGTATTAACTAATTATATGTATTACCATTTACAATGCGTTATAACTATTACCTTAATAAGGTAGTGTAATATTTTTTTATATAAACAGGAAGTGTCTTTTCTTATTTTGGTTTAGATATAAGCGTTTGTTTCCACATTTTTGTTTTATTTTTTGGTTTTAATCGGGACCATATAGTTTTCGCGTCTTCCTAAGGCAGTGAGCACCACAGGTTGAAAAACACTTATTTAACCTCTAACGTACAATGAGGTCTCTGACATTTACATCGACTGAAAGATTTTTTCTATTTAAATCCTATTTGAATCAACGTAACAATTAATTTAACATGCAAAAATACCTCGACTCGCTTAAATATCTCAAGTATCCTTTACCATCTCAAATAGACTGAAATAATAAAAAAAATATCACAAATGAATGCTGGCATCTAATTAAGAAGTTAAATAAAATTGCATGTTAAGAGATTAATACTATATGATGGATGCGGTTTCGTCCGCGTAGTAATACACTATTTTTACCTTATTGCGCAAGATAAAAATACTTTCCCGCCTAATATTTTTAATGAAAAAAATTTCTTCTATCTAATATATTAAAATTAACTTTATTCTGCAAGGGATCTATAATCCACTAATCACGACAATGTATACATCCATAAAAGTAGATTTAGTTATTTTAGTAGATTTAGTTAGAATATCCAACTTTATTGTCCGATCTAAGAGGATTTTGAGAAACAGAATTTGCAAAAAAATTAATATGCTCCGAAATTATTACGAGAAAACGTTAAAATTTAAAGTAATTTTAATTAATTAATATTCTAATTAAAATTTCGAAAACTGCTTTCTTAGTGAGCACCAAGTACCCAAGAAGCAACCACCTGCCAAATTTCAAGTTTCTATCCCAGTGATTTGGGAGATTCGGTGATGAGTCGATGAGTGACTTTCTCTTATACGTATATACAATCCCACAGAATGTATACTTTAGAATTCTGATGAAATAATTTCAAAAATGATAATTTTCAAGTTATTACAGTTTTGCATAAAAAAATGGGATTTTGCATCAAGCCATTCCAACGTTAGTATGTTAACATTTCTCCTTTTTTAAGTTCTAGGGTTATAAGAACCATAAATCCTCTTAAGCAAGAAAATTCTTTTTCGCTCACCTGAATATTTGCATAATGTGACCTACATTCTTCTCGCTCTGAAGTACATAACTGTAATAAAATTGTCAAAAATACCAGTTTTATAATGAGAAATGTAAAAGGTTTCAACGAGATTTGAACTCGAATCGCTGGATTCATAGGCCAAAGTGATTACCGTTACACCGTGGAACTTCGCTGCGAAAGGTAAATTTAAGAGCCTACATATTTGTTCATGTGTTTGCAACCGGAAGTATTTATGTGAAATCTTCAGTATTAACTTCGAAATCTTAGCTTCTTATGTAACTGCATTCGACCTTTCAGTATATTGGTATCCAGCGTTTCGCACCATGTTTAATCTCACTTTTCCATCCAATAATTTCTGTTGAATTTCACTTTTCATTAAATAATTTCTGTACTATGAAATAAAAAAAGGGAAGCCATTTATATTTCTTATGCATTCTTACCTACTTTTAAGGTAATATTTAATTTTCGCATTAACTAAAGTGGACAGATTTTCCCAATATCAAATCTATGCGCTCCGAATATAGTATAGAAATAATGTCTGGTCACCTTGCACATGGTTCACATATCCTATAAAAATTTGCACTTGCGGCAATCCAGGACGTTTAATTTGAATTCGGGACAAAGCATCTAAAATCAAGACTGTGACATCCGATGCCTTATTAGTCTTCGGTTATTTTAAATTTAAGAACTAGTTTTGTTTGGTTTGTGATTTTACCTTCTTCGAGGAAAGTTGTAAACACCACGGGTTGGGAGATATTTGTTTAATTTTTAAAATACATTGATTATTTTACAAATTTGACTTTGAGACATTTAAATATGCCAAATTTAATAAGAAAAATTTGCAAGGATTTCTACCGAGATATGAAGGATCGCTGGATTTAATGTCCAGAGTGCTAACGATTACACCATGGAGCCTCGCAAGCAGCTGCTCATCTTACGTTTTCATCTGCTTTGTTTACGCTGTTCAACTTCGTTGGGTCCTAGATGGAAGTCTAGTATATAATAAATATGATTTTTCTCCTGAAAATAAAACTGTTTAAAGAAATTGTCAAAGGAAGAGTAAGAAAGAGAAAAGAAAGAAATGAAAGAAAAAGTTTAAATGAGGTAAATATATATAATAAATTAATAATTTATTTGAGATGAGATCACTTTCCATGACGCATAGAAAAATTAGTTGATTTATACAATCGCCAGAAGATGTTACAAAAAGTTATAGAAGAAACAGAAAGATATGAAATGAAACTTATTTAAATTAAAAAGAATGACAGGTTCCACCGAGATTTGAACTCGGATCGCTGGATTCAAAGTCCAGAGTGCTAACCATTACACCATGGAACCACGCAATCATGTCCAATCTTCAGAGTATATATATTTTTTGCTCGAGTTTTCAATATTCAGAGTATATATTTTTTTTGCTCGAGTTTTCTTAAAATATTGGGTTTAAAAAAAGTTTGAATGAATCAGGTTCCACCGAGATTTGAACTCGGATCGCTGGATTCAAAGTCCAGAGTGCTAACCATTACACCATGGAACCACACCGGGACATGCAATCTTAAGAGCATGTATACATTTATTGCGTTTATATATATATACATTAACCTCTGGAATGAAGCAAATTTAAGAGTTAATATTTGTTTATTCACGTGTTTGGAACTCGTGGGTAATGGAAACGAAGGCATTTATTCAGTAGCAGATGTTTTCAACATTCTAAAAAGCATTTATGTTCTGACTTTCCAAGATTCTTGTAATCGCATCTCCATCTGCCTGTGATTTTCCTTGAATTTTAGCTTTCTTCGGATGGATTCTGTATCATTTAATTGTTAATTTTCGGGTAGGGCAAACTAAATCTCTCGTCTCTATAATTCTATATAATGTTAAGAGTCTATTCTTACTTAGCGTTCCATATAAATATCAAAACGCTTCGCTACAAATGCATTCACAAGCGTTGCATGTAATGATCTATTTAAAATAGCATCATTTTTTACTCAGAAAAAGTAATAAGGCACCCAGTATCGGATGTTTAATATCAAAGCACGTATTGTGTTACTCATACATGTATTAACTAATTATATGTTTTACCATTTACAATGCGTTATAAGTATTACCTTAATAAGGTAGTGTGATAATTTTATATAAACAGGAAGTGTCTTTTCTTATTTTGGTTTAGATATAAGCGTTTGTTTCCACATTTTTGTTTTATTTTTTGGTTTTAATCGGGACCATATAGTTTTCGCGTCTTCCTAAGGCAGTAAGCACCACAGGTTGAAAAACACTTATTTAACCTCTAACGTACAATGAGGTCTCTGACATTTACATCCACTGACAGATTCTTTCTATTCAAATCCTATTTCAATCAACATAACAATTAATTTAACATACAAAAATACGTCGACTCGCTTAAATATCTCAAGTATCCTTTACCATCTCAAATAGATTGAAATAATAAAAAAAAATATCACAAATGAATGGTGGCATCTAATTAAGAAGTTAAATAAAATTGAATGCTAAGAGATTAATACTATATGATGGATGCGGTTTCGTCCGCGTAGTAATACACTATTGGTACCTTATTGCGCAAGATAAAAATACTTTCCCGCCTAATATTTTTAATGTAAAAAAATGTCTTCTATCTAATATATTAAAATTAACTTTATTCTGCAAGGGATCTATAATCCACTAATCACGACAATGTATACATCCATAAAAGTAGATTTAGTTATTTTAGTAGATTTAGTTAGAATATCCAACTTTATTGTCCGATCTAAGAGGATTTTGAGAAACAGAATTTGCAAAAAAATTAATATGCTCCGAAATTATTACGAGAAAACGTTAAAATTTAAAGTAATTTTAATTAATTAATGTTCTAATTAAAATTTCGAAAACTGCTTTCTTAGTGAGCACCAAGTACCCAAGAAGCAACCACCTGCCAAATTTCAATTTTCTATCCCAGTGATTTGGGAGATTCGGTGATGAGTCGATGAGTGACTTTCTCTTATACGTATATACGATCCCACAGAATGTATACTTTAGAATTCTGTACATCAGAACCAGATGAAATAATTTCAAAAATGATAATTTTCAAGTTATTACAGTTTTGCATAAAAAAATGGGATTTTGCATCAAGCCATTCCAACGTTAGTATGTTAACATTTCTCCTTTTATAAGTTCTAGGGTTATAAGAACCATAAATCCTCTTAAGCAAGAAAATTCTTTTTCGCTCACCTGAATATTTGCATAATGTGACCTACATTCTTCTCGCTCTGAAGTACATAACTGTAATAAAATTGTCAAAAATACCAGTTTTATAATGAGAAATGTAAAAAGTTTCACCGAGATTTGAACTCGAATCGCTGGATTCGTAGGCCAAAGTGCTAACCGTTACATCGTGGAACTTCGCTGCGAAAGGTAAATTTAAGAGCCTACATGTTTGTTCATGTGTTTGCAACCGGAAGTATTTATGTGAAATCTTCAGTATTAGCATCGAAATCATAGCTTCTAATGTAACTGCATTCGACCTTTCAGTATATTAGTGTCCAGCGTTTCGCACCATGTTTAATCTCACTTTTCCATCCAATAATTTCTGTTGAATTTCACTTTTCATTAAATAATTTCAGTACTATGAAATAAAAAAAGGGAAGCCATTTATATTTCTTATGCATTCTTACCTACTTTTAAGGTAATATTTAATTTTCGCATTAACT
>BGPR01000570.1:480646-506479 GCA_013235015.1 Araneus ventricosus | reverse complement strand
AAATTTTCAACGGATATCGATACTAGATACTTTGGCTGTAACGGTTTCCAATGTTTTCATGTAATTCATGTCACTAACCAACACAGCTACATAATAAAGAAATGCAGTCCTTTCTTTTTTAATACTGGATTCAGAAGTTATTCTAAAATTAAAAAAGGAATTTCCAGGTCTATATTCCCGGCAAATAGAAATATGAGAATTGAATATTTTGCACCCCAAGATACAATTTGTAAAATAACTATCTACTATACTAAAATTATTATCAGCTTAAAATTTTAATTAGTTCATACAATACACGTCCATCATTTATTTCGATCGAAGAAATGTTAATAAATGAAAGCGTTTTGTTCTCATCACGGGTTTTCAGGGCCACTCTTCAAGTCACACACTATCTCAATATTCATTCAAGGTTTTTTTTCCAGAAAAGAGGTGATATTTTTTAAGAGTTTCACGTTCTCCGGCTCCAATGCAAAATGCTTTTACTAACTCTGAGACAGCTTAGTCACTGCTTTTATATAAATCAAATGATAAATTTTATCCGTTATGTTTTGTAACAAAACAAAAATTAATTGGCTTAGATACGTGTGTCTTTCGGTGATAGCTCTACTTCAAATGATCCTATTGATTTGAAACGATAAGCTTAATAATTTCTTGGTGTTGAAACGCTTCAAGAGCGATCAAAATCCATTTGCTCATTATTTTTAAATCTGAAAATGAAGCTTTAAAAATTAATAAAAAAATATCATAGAAACTATTGAGGTGGTACTTAACTTTATAAGATACGATAAGAGAATCGACGTGTAGTTCAGTTAGTAGAAACTGGTGATTTTTTGATTGCGATTATTAACAGCCAAAATGTGTTTATCTCTTTAATCCCGAAGCGACTTTTTTCTTCTAGCCCTTTTCAAATCTGGCCTTTTTGGGAGGATACGACATGAATTGAACTCTCCCAACCTGGATACCTGGGGGGTCATTTATCAAACCATCCCACCCCTGCTGTAACCTTATATGAGGGCGCACGGAAATGAGCTGTGGTGGGCAAGGATAATTGGACCCCTTTCTACCGCGCTTATTTCCTAAGCGGTCTCAGAAACTCACCTCCCCTCAAAAGAAGCAAATCGCCTAGGACCAGCCTTTGTGGTAGCTAAGGGAAAATTTCTATACCGCCCCGCAACGAACTCGTTCGGCATGAGAGGGTTAATGCTGCGGTTTTGAGAATATTGTATAAGCTTACTTTTGAAGCAAAAGTGAAAGACAAGAAAATATGACTTCAATAATATATTTTTAAAATTTCATTGATTTATTATGCTTTTATATTTAAGGTACTTTAGCTTTGTCGTGTGCAAACTTACAGATAAAACCAGATGAAACTATTTCAGCTTCCTCTTCAGTCTTTGAATGTCTGCAACACTGAAATATTCGAACATTTTGACCTCCACTAATCTCCACTAAAGTATCGCTTGCGATGAATCATTTTCAGATTAGAAGCTTTAAGGCTGCTAAAGTAGAATTTTTCCAACTCTAGGAATTCGCTAGAGTTTTTCCGCCTCGTATTTTAAAGATTATTTTTAAATGTCTTTATGTATGTGAAAGTACAATTGCATTTCAGTTTTTGAAGATCTTTCACCTTGTTCTGTGACATTTTGGATCATTGAGGTAGTTTTATCAGTTATTGTTTAAAAATAATTTTGACTTCTGGTATTTCGAATCTTATTTATTTTCATTGCAAAGAATTCACATTGCATACGACGCTGATTATTATGAATAACCACTTGTTTGTGTTGTAAAATATTTCATAAAATCATTGGAACTTCTCACCTTCATCACGTTTATATAAGGTCATCAGCAGAATTCTAGAAGACAAGAGAATTTTGGAAAAAAATGTGTGTGGTATGGACTTAAGAGTCATAAAAGGGTAGATATGATGATAAACCTGGCATTCAAGCAGGAAGAAATTCATTAAATGAGTGCAACAGGTGTCATTGTCATGAATCTCTTGGACTGGACTGCAATGATCATGCTAGAAAATTATTCCATAAAAATATTATTAAGCTTCTGTAACATTTCAGAGCTTATCCGAGTAGAAATATTTGTGAATCTTTATTTAACAATAAAATTTTGAAAGCAATAAATAATTACTTGTTTTTAAAAAACCACGATTATTTAAAAAAACATATAAGATTACATCAAAAATTAAAATTTATTGAACTGATGAATGAATAATCTTCTTTCTTAATATTCGTATAAAGGCTGAGAAATTCAAACCTTAATATATTAAAGAACTATTGTCACCTCAAATGTAAAAGGTGCTAAACAATGGGTAGTTTTAAAATTTAAAAAATGGGATTTTTTCAAATTAATACAGATGTAAGACCTGCCATAAAATATTTTCGAACCTATATTTAAACAAAGTTAAATATTTATAAAAGAGATATCACACGAGAACGGTCCTCTCGGCTTAAAATATGATATGTTCCGACTAATCACGAAGATATATTTCCTTCCCCACAGTCTGCGTTTATTTATAGTGCATGTCAAGCATTGTAAAGGACTAAGATTTCAAAGTTATCCTTAGAAATAGCAATGTGGTAGTTTATCTGAATTACAAGAGATATAAATCTTTTTCATCCACTTATCTATAAGCTAAGCGAGAGTGTAGCATTTGTGAAAGTTTATGCATAATTTCTTCTAATATTGATTGAATAAATTATGTCTCACAATTTTTGTATAAAGCAGTAGGAAATAAAGTAATGGAAAAATTTGAAAAGTGCACAAGGTTTATATACTGAATTTAAAAAAATAGAAAAAGAGAGTATCTATAAAAAAGACAAAACAAGAATAATAGAGGCAATTTATTTGGTGCGCGGAAGTGCAGCATCATCCAGGAAAAAATTGAGAGGTACAAAGATAAAATCGAAAAGACGAATCGAAGAATGAATTATAAGATTCTTTCTTTACAAAAATGATAAATCAAAAATTAAATAAAAGTATGTTCAGATTGATTTGTTTGGGTATTTTAACTGTATGTATTTATTAATCAGTTCATGAATATATTTATTAGCATTTTTGACTTTTTATATTGGAGATGAAATTAGATTTATATTCCAGCAATAACAGGTATCGTAGCTTATTTTATTCAAAGTGTGAACAAAATCATTTGAAACTTCAGTCAGAGAATGAACGTAGATAATTACTATATTTTCTTCCTTCAAACAAAGGGTAGCTTATACTTATATTATTTAATAAATTATTAGACGAGCTCGAAATTGTGTATGCGAATTACTTTATGTGTCAGGCCATTTATGAAAAAGAGTATCATAGCTTCAAAAATGCAAAATAAAAACGCTCACAAAAATGAAAGCTATTGCTATAAAGGTTAAGATCATTTAAGAAAGTTATATATGCTGTATTAACAAAAAATTGGCAAATTTATTAATTCAGAACTCATTTTATATCTAGTTGAGAGAGTTTCGAATTAGGTTGGTGAGTTCATGGCTGAGAACTAGATATGCCTGTGCTCAAACAGACCCACGGAACCAAACATAATCACAATTGAAATTCTGAAACATCTATTATACAACTATATGGAACGTTAAATCAAGATAACAGTTAAAGGCAGGATATAGATGAGTAAGTACATGGATTCAATGAAAAAAATGGAGATATAAAATTAATGGCAAGTTAAAAGCAAAAATAAGCATAAAACATATCATGAAATTTTTATGAAATAGGATTATATTAAGATTTTTTTTAATAGGAAAACCATTATTAACATTACTTACCATTACTTTGCGGCTTAACCCCCTCACACCGAGCGAAGCGGTCCCGGGCGGTCTAAAAATTCCCCCTTAACAACGATGAAGGCCGGTTTGAGGTGGTTAACTTCTTTTGAGGGGAGGGAAGGTTCTGAGATCGCTTAGGAGATAAGTGCGGTAGGGGGTTGAAGGTTATAGCAGGGGATAGGGTTGTGGGGCAAATGACCACCAGGTTCAAAGAGTCCAATTCATGTCGCTTCCGCCCAAATACTCCCGGTTTTAAAGAGACTAGAAGAAAAAGTCGCCTCGGGGTTAAAGAGTTAAATATATCAGAATTTGCATGCACTGCGGAGTACCTGTCATCTAGGATTGCGTTGCTTTCACATAGGCTTAATGTACATCTTTAACAATGCCTAAAAGTACTTAAGTATTTTTTACATATTCCAGTTGCTGGTTAGTTGTTCTGGTTAAATTACATCTTTAATAAATGTATTCAAAGGCATCATAGAAGAAAGAATCTGCACACTATATATGTGATTGGAAGTACTGATAAAATTATAACTTTAACAGAGTTTTTTAATGAAACACTGAAGAGCTTAAAGGGTATAGTTTATCCTATAAATTATGTTAAATACTGATAATATTTATTGCAGAACAATTCAAAATATAAATATCAGAAAGAATGATATTTACCATAATTGAATTTGGATAGATCCATGATTAAGTTCTTCAATCCAAACTGCATTAAATGCTGTCAACAACTAACTTGGTAAACGAAGATTCGGAAATGTATCTTTAATGAAATGTTAGCAAAAATAATTCTTCTGTTTAAAAGAGAATTATAGTGGCAGTTTTAAACTTTATTCGCATTCTGCTTCTCAAAGACGTAAAAAAAATGTAGAAACTTATAAAATAATAAAAAAAAATTACGATAGAAATTTTTTTCTTCCTCCGTTTTCAACTTTCATCAAAACAATCTGGACAAAAAAAGAAGAAATTGAATTTCGTAATTTTAGCTAAAAGCTTTTTAAATCGATTATTTTTTCCTCGAGTATTTTAGAGGAATTCGAATGTTCCAGCATGCATTAAAAATTCAGCAGAACGGGGATAGAATTTTTGCAACGAATAAAAAAAAAACTCTTTAGATGAGGTTTAGGAAACTCAAGCTACTAAAGAACTGTGAAAGGAAGCATCAATACTTGAGTTTTGGAAATAAGAAAGAGCGCGTGAAAGCATTAAAAGATTAACAGTTTTGTAAAAATATCTCTTGCTACTCCTACCCTTGGTTTAAATGATTCGAATAAGAAAGAATGTTAGTGAGTTTGAAATTCTATAGTGTAAGAATCATTATCTGAAAATTAGGCTAGAAATTTTGACATTAGGCTCTAGATATGATACTATTGATGAGTGGATTCTCTCCAAGACCTTTAAAACATGTGATTTTCTTGAAATGATTTAAGTGACGTTTGTCTGCGTTTTTCTGTCGAATTTTATTGATAAGATGGAAAATAAACAAATTAAGCATTGTTCTTACGAATCTTCCTTGTTTTTATCACTGTAATCAATATTTCCTAATTTAGTAGATTATTCTATATGTTACGGACAATGTGATTAATAATAACCGTGGCTATTATTAATAATAACCGATTTATGATATTGAACAATATTCACAATATTGTATAATATAGTATAATATTTTATAATATTATATAATATAAAACATTATTATATAAAATTGTGCATCATGTTGTGCTTGCTACCTGGGTATTGGGCTGAAAAATAGAAATGTTTTGTTTTAATTATTTTCTACATTATAGTCTTTGATTTAAAATTCATTATTGTATATATTCTGAAATCTGGAATTTTTCTCAAATTCCCAACCAAGTGCCGCCTTTTGTATGGATAAATATTTAGTTAAATTTAGAGATTAGTTAATAATTTAATTCTGAAAACATTAAGATAGAGTGTTGTCGTCTAAAATACACAAGTTGTACACAATTTCAAAATTCTATCGCATTAGGAAGGGTGTGAAAAATCGTTTACAACATCCCGTCTTTACGAACATGAAACATATTAGGTTTAATAAACTTGTTCAAAACACCTTACCTTTGTCCACAGCGTGAAAATCTTCCACTCACGGGAAGTATAGGAACAGTTCCCCAAAAGCAAAAATGCAAGGATGGAATTTAAACTGATATCATATCGGACCATTATTTTTCCATTGATTTTTGTGGTCTTCTGCGCCTTCTCACAAGAATTTGCAGCTATTTAGGATAATAATGAGAATATTTTGATACATGGTGAATAAACATTATGAGTAAATAATTCTGAGATAAGGGAACATGTTAACTGTTTAATGACACAATTCAACATTGATTTTGTTGATTTGATTTTTGCACTCATCTATATATTTAAAATAATTTGGTGAAAAAACTTTCACCGAGTCCGGCAGCCTTAACCACTCGCATTTTTTTTCATTTGGAAGGTTATGACGTTTAGATATGTCATCAAGTGTAGCCTGCCCCCCCACAACCCTCCATTTACGAACGAAATCGAAAAAACTCTTTCCCACTGTAAATTCTCTATGGGGGAAAACATTTGGACTGTTCGCCAGCAACAACCACCCGACGGATTTCGTCAATTTTTTTTAATTGAAAGGTTGTGGCGTATAGATATGTCAGCCTGCCTCCCAACACCCCCCATTTTTGAACGAAATAGAAAAAACACTTCTCCACATTACATTCTCTATATGTTTTAAAGATTTCTTTTAAAAATAGGGTTAGTAGGCGGCAGACGACCTCTGATTACATATCTAGAAGTCATAAGCTTTCATGTAAAATAAAAAAATGTCGAAATCGGTTAGGTGGTTGGGGCTGGGGAATTTCTGCAAGGTTTACCCATTGACAATGAACAGAGGAGAAGCGTTTTCTCGATTTCGTTCGAAAATGTAGGGGGTGGGGTGGGAGCAGACGTCCATTGATGACATATCTAGACGTCATACCTTTTCAAATGAAAAAAATGTCGAAATCGGTCTGGTGGTTGGGGCTGGCGAATTGTCTGAGGGTTTTTACCATCTTATTTTAAATATATAGATCCCAACAGTTCTATCACAATGGCCTGTCGAAAATATTGTAAAATACCTATTGTAGGTGATGGAAGCTGTTTAGTCAGGGAGATTTCATTCTGTATTTCTGGATCTGAAGACTTTTATGCCGAAATTCATGAATAATGTATACAAAACATTACAACTAGATGAGGTTCATTGAAAGATTTTACAATTTCAAAGGAAGCAGTTGTATACAAAGAATATGAAATCTACTATGGTTTCATGGTCTGTTCCACTGATCTTCATGCAGTATTTAAAAACAAAAAAAATAGTGGCTGAGAGCATCGAAGCAAAGTGAACCTGCTCTGAGGGCGGCGAGTGCGGCTAGTTTATATATTTAAAATAATTTGGTAAAAAATTCCTCACCGAGTCCGCCAGCCTCAACCATACGACTGATTTTGACAATGCTTGTTTCATATGAAAGTTTATGACGTCTAAATATGTCAACAAGGGTCTCCTGCCCCTCCACCACCCCATTTTCGAACGAAATCGAAAAAACTCTTCCCCACTGTACATTCTCTATGGGGAAAAACCGTTGGACAGTTCGCCAGCAGCAACTAGTCGGCCTCCAGTCTGTCTGGCCTGGGTCCACTTCTTCTGGAGACACTTCAATCAGATGACGTAAGAGACACCAGGGAAATCTCTCGAAATTGTAATTTCTATTGCTGTGTACATCAATCTCACAAGAGCGGTCTTATCCAAAGGATGACGAAAATCTTCCTTCAACAGAGTATTCTGTACAATCAAGGCCTCAGATCCCACTTTAAATAAGGTTTTGTAAGTATTTCCGAGTTTAATAACATTGTGCAATACATTTTTACTTCATTAATTTTTATTAGGAACCAACTTATTCGAATCAATAGCATGGAGTTTCCTTTGTTACCATCAATGTTGAATAAATACCATAATGTTTGCGGCAAATACTTTTCCATTTGAACTCCATTACCATCATTCTTTTCAGTTACAAATTAAATAATATCTATGAATATGTTTAATACAAGTAAATAATAAGTTTTAAATCCTCTGTCATAATCAATAGCGATATAAATGATTTTTTAACAAAGATGTGCCATTTTTTAAAATGCATAATGCTTTTTATATTTATGGTAATGCACGAAACTGTAACACATCCGAAACTTAATATATATATATAAAATTGCTTCAATACACTAGGATAATTCTTCGAAATAACCGCCATAAACACCACTTACCACGAGAAAATATATCATTAAAATTCCGTTCGTGAAAAAATTGTTTACGTTAGATGAAATAAGTTTACTCTAAAAAAATGTGCTATAATCAGCTTAACTATTTCCTAATGGCCGCTTCAATTCAACAGCAATAAAATAGTTTAAATGTATTCGTTTCTTCACTTATCAAGATAAATTTTTATACATATTCTTTCTTTCAATGTATATTTTTGAAGTTTAAATTATTTATTTTTCGATGGTAAACATTATTCTGTTTACAACTATTAATAAAATGAAATCACGTACTTACAAACTACGATATTAAAAAAAAGCATAATTACAGTGGAACATAGATATAAAACGTTATTTTAAGTTAATTTCATTTATTTCACAATTTTTTTTAACTGATATGCTTGAAATGCAGTAAAATAAAATAAATCGAGGTAGTTTTTAATGACTTCCATTTTTTCACATATACCAAGTCTTTTTCAAATAACTCAATTAAAAGATCGAGACGATTTCGCAGATGAATCGATCTAAAAATAGCACCGGGTATGAAAGCCTTCTGCTCTAATGAGTTACGAACAAGATAATTAGCATAAATGTTGTTAAAAGAATTTTTCGTTTCTTTAAATAGTTCTGAAGTTTATTTTGATTATATTTTTCGATTACTTAGAGATGTGTTGGTTTATTTTAATTACAACTTTGTTGCTGCAATTATAGTAAAAATTCGTATTTGTAACGAAAATTCTGGTAAGTGTGACTACATTCGTTAAATTCTAATAAGCAGGTGCGTCTTAGTTAGGGTTAATTATGCATATTGGTTGATCAGAAATTTTTGAAGTAATTCTTAAGTACTTATACGACACTAATTGTTAAAATTACAGAATAATTTGGAAAATGTCATGGAATGACCCTATTTTAGTGTGATCAACTACTTTTACCTGAAAACATTTTTTACTAAAATTAAATATTTTTTTTATTTCTGCACAAATAAAAGATTCGTGCAATTACAATGACAATTATTTACAGCAGCGAAATGAAGATAAATTATTCAACTTCTTATCCCAAAATGAGAACAATTATTTATCTCTCTATTCTGCACGTTACAAGTTCATACACTGTGAATATATTATCCGCTTGTCTACAGTTTAAAATTACTGGTTGGTAATAAGGATATGCTTTACATAGAATTAAAAAAATATTAAATCGTATAATTTTTAAAAAATTAATTTGCTTACATGAGATACTTATACTATCATGGCAATAAGCTTGTGCATTCAATATTTCCCTTTCCAGTGTTGTGTAAGCTCGTTCAACATTATACTAGCCCAGAATGTAATATCACCACCCTTGTAATGGCTTGAGTCCAAGATACTGAGGAAGATTGGAGTATTCTGAATTGACGCCAGCTTATCTGCGGCCCTTTGAATCGAACGTTAAAGCAAATTTACTTTCATTCTTGAACACTACATTTCCCCACTGCTGATCAATTGGCGTGCCCGTGATGCCACTTATAAATCTTTTTGTGTTAGATACTTGGAGGATAGATCAGAGGGTAAATAAGAGCAGTGGACTGTTAATTAAATAAATTTATTGTAAACAAAAAAAACGATCAGTTCACAATTTAAATAAATTCTTAAGTAGTAACATTCAAAGAGAGACGATTCTCATTCCCAAGGGGGAATACGACACAAGGGTCCGTTCGCTTAGGCGATCCGAACGAGAATGAACTCCAGTCAACTTCGCACCCCCAAGGACACGAAAGGCGACAGCTAAAGTTCATTCAACTCTGCACCCTCAATGGCGCGAAACTCCGCGGCGAATGGAAGGACGCGTAGGTGTCAACAATACTCAATGGCAACATCTTACTGGTTTACGTGCAAACAGGCAAACACAAATTAATCTCCTTGCTGCCTTTTGCCTTCATATTTGGCCATGCAACGTCCACTCTCCACCTACTGCTCTGAAGCCTTGCTGCCATTGGACGACGTTCAACACCATTTAAAGTGATGTCCAGCCCTCAGCTCAGTTCCTTACCTGACTTCGAAAGACACTGACAGTCTATGGAAGCCCACCAAAGGTCAAGCCAACACCAGTTTTAGCAATATTGGAGATAACGCCCCCTGCGGGGGCTAGGCGCTCCTAAAATTTTGTTCTTGCTTTTGTTCTTGCCTTCATATTCGGTTGTCCGTGATTGTCTGTTTCCCTTATGCCAATTTCACAACAGTTATCCGACGGATAATTTTAATTATTATATGTTTATAAAGATCAGTTTGTCTCATAGTTGGGAGTGATTGACTAGAACTATAGTCTCTAATAAATGCTCTTGCTTCATAAAATCATTTACACAACTGTCAAATACAGCCCTTGACAATTCCGAATTCATTAATACCATATCTGAATGGCCTTCTTCTAATTTACCGACAATTCTTTCAAGGGTATAATTGTCTTCATATTCTGTGATTTATATCGCTTCCTTATCCAGCGAAAAGCATAAATAAACTGCATAATGCAAGTACAATATCTTTTTTTCCCTTTACATTTCCCCTTTTATACTCTTGCGTGACTTACGTACTACTACGCGGTTCAAAGTATTTGTGCATTCGTCAACTATATAGCATAGCTTATTTGTCATACCTGGCAATGATGCCCACTTCCTTCTGCCACTCACAAATCAGCAATTTGTGATTGTCACATAATTCATGGACATCAGCATTGTTACGACAGTTTCCTCTTTGACTATCACTTCCTAAGCTAAGAACCAAATTTACGATAAAATTCTGCTCTCCAGAAATTATTTTCTTCTTTTATAAAGGTTTATTACCCATTTTATGACTTAATATATGTCTCTGAAAAGTAAGCCTCATGGATTACATACTCATTTGTTATTTATTAGTATTTTGACTATAAAGGAAGATTTAAGGAACGCAAGGTATAAAGTATGCAAATAAGTTTTAATACGGAGCTAAATATTATCAACAAAAAGTTTGTACTAGAATTTTAAAGTTTCATAAACTTCCTTGGAATATTAAGGAAGGAATTAACAGTGAAATATTTCTAGATAAAGCTAAATACATAGTAAGGTATTGACTTGTTCATTATGCATAAATACTTTCCTTCAGCAGCACTGTTGTAAACTAAAATTTTATGTAATTGGAACATGAATATTGAGACAAAAATTTAATAATTAACGAAATTATAAAACATTACTTTAAACTTTCAATAAAATTATAGTTTTTATTTGCGTTAAACAATAATAAAAAAGACTTCTCTTACCGATTCATCATCATATCTGGAGAAACATGGAAACCCTGATACACCATAATGGATGAAAATTTGATTTGTTCATAATTCATCAACCGTTTCATTCAAATATCAGTTTGATATGCCTTCTAGCAAATTTAATAAGAGAAATTTAAATTTTAAACCAAAATCAGGTTTTGTACACCGAAAAATTGAGTTATTACGAATTCTAACAATACAGCTTCTATTTGAATAAATAACAATTCATATATGTATAAATATAATTACTTGAATACATTTTGAAATTGACGTGCAAATTTTTGAGTAACGAATAGATTTCGGGTACTTTTGTACTGACTGTACAATTCCACAAACGTATTTGTATTGTTTTGGATGAAAAATATTACTTTACATAACTCTTTAAAGGGCCATTTTTTTCAAATAGTATTATAATAAAATGACTTTGGGACTAAGATTAATTTAAGAAAAGAAATTCATTTAGCTTAGTCGATGACATTAATTTTTGCTAATTAATTTTATTAATAATTAATTACCATGTTAAGAAAATTTGTTATAGTTTGAGATAAGACATTGGAACAACATCTAGGTTTTTGTTTCATCGAAAAATTTGGCAAGAACATACTCCAACCTTAAAAACTGCATTCAAAAATTGATTAATTTGGTGGGAATTATATTTTCCACGGCCCTGAGAAAGAGTTAATTATCTTATGACCCTCCGGGCGCAATCTAGAGCATAAGAATGAGAAGTTCATATTGAAGTAATGTAAGCATGCTCTCTGTTTTCCTGGCGGTACAATATTGGTTAATTTTGTTATCTGCGATGACGGGAGATATCTTCTTCCAAGGGTTCAGCACATATGACGCTGGTCTATTATGGGTGATTCACAGTACCCTTATCATCATTCAGCGTTATTGGATGTCCTAGTTGCAGGTTGGAGTATTTCTTGTGAATATTAACTTAATAGTATATTTGATCATGTATTAGATTATTTCTACGTTACCTGTTTGGAAGTAGTTTCTTTTAAGTGATACCGGTATGTCCTCTTCAGCATTATTCAAAAAGCGATCAGGTGCAACATGAGTGGAAATTGTAGAGCCTTGATCGAATATTTTCTCGGATTATGGCAGCAACTGCTTTAACTACACGAAGTCTCTCTCCTTCTTCCTTTTCGAGTTTTGATTGGTACCATTTTTCTGTAAAGATTCTATATCCAGTGTTTTTGAAGCATAGTATGATTGGCGTGAACTGGTTTTTACAAGGAGTAAAAATGATATCATTACCGTAGATAATCTCCAGACTTTTTTTGTAGAGTCGCGGATCATAAAGGGCAATTCTTGAGAATATTCGGTCAGTGCAAACTGCCGTTTATCTTCGTTTTCTTCAAGGTAATTGCAAGGAATGAAATGAGAGTATGAAGAGGACTCTTCTGGAGTTATTTATTACGCGCGTTTTTTTATAAGGAACTGAACTTCGAAGAAGGTGAGCTTAATACGCTCAAATGTTTCTTTTGACACTGGATTGATTTGATGCTGTACCATATCTAAATAGCGGTGATTTTCATATAAGGCATTTTACATCAGGAAAACGGTATCAAAAATTCAAAATATACTTCTTTTGGAAGAAATGCTAAAAATTAACTTTTTTGAATTAACTTTGTACATATACTATTTTACCTAATTTCAAACATGAGGTGTCATTCGACGCAGAATTTTATGTACTTTATATTTTGCATTGGCAAAAGGTTTGAGAAATGTCTCGTTTGTGAGTTATGGACGAAAAACGGAAAAATGGTCGAAAATGTGGAGGAATTCGTGACCCTTCTAACTGAAGTACAATCTGAGAATTGGAGATCACTTTTGATAACCCTCTTCACATGTAAATACAGTGAATATAGCATTTTCCAGCCTTCCGCGAATTGATCAGAGGCACGGCCATTTTTTGGTCATAGTTTCGTGGGCTGAAACGGGAAGAGGTTTACCATCGAAAATAAATACTTGTTACTTCAAAATTATAATATTTAAGGAGGAAAATATAAGCAAAATGTCCGTTGAACATTGGAAATTTTAGCTTATACCTTGACAAATATATACTACCTGGCCAAAAAAAAATCGCGTACCTTAATATTTGTTTGGAGCACATTTGACTTGGATTATAGCACGCGTTCGACGTGGCATTGTTCAGTAAGATTCTGTATGGTTTCAGCGCTTATTGTCGTCCAGATTTGCAGCAGTTTGTCGTCGAGACACTGAATTGACGAGGTGACGAACCACCCCGTAACCGGTGCTCCAGTATATCCCAAAGATTTTCGATTTGTTTAAGATCCGGGCTTTGTGGTGGCCAATTCATGTGAGAAAATGAATCCTTATTTTCCCTGAAACTATTCTAAATAATTAGGGGTAAGTGGGTCTTAGCAGCGCCGTTCTGAAATATGACAGTTCCATCAGGGATGAAGAAAATCCATTGATTGGATGACCTGGTCATTAAGCACGTTTAAGTAATGATACGACTTCATTTTATTGTTTTATTATATTGCTGGTCCCAGACTAGATCCATGGAAGCAACTCCAGACCATAATACTGCATCCACTGGCCTGCGAGGTAGGCACTATGCTTCGTGGGGTTCTTTTCTAATCCTGGTGTGTCCATCGTTCTGGAATTGCCTGAATCTTGACTCATCAGACCATGCGACATTTCCCCACTACTCAACAGCCCAATCCTTATTCTGCTTAGCAAATTAGAGCCGATTTTTACTGTTAAACGCCGAAACAAGAAGTGTTTTGGGGGGTCTACAACTGCTCAGCCCCATTCCTTTAAGTTCTCGTCTCATTATGCGTGTGGATATGGGTGAGTCCAAGAGTGGATTTTTTTGCGATTTTTGTTCACCAGTCTCTTAACAAATCTTCGATCCCAAGAACTTAAGAGTTTTTTTCCCGACCACATTTATTCCGAAATGTTTACGGTTCACCACCATCCTTCCAGGTTTTAATAATGCTCTGAACACTTCTCAAACTAATTCCAGTATTTTAACAATATCTTTAGTCGTTTTCTTTTATTGACGCAGACCAATAATTTTATACTTTTTTAAAAATCGGAATCATCTTTCCAGCGATCCCGTTGAAAATTTCACACACACTTGTTCAGAAATGATCAATTTCACAGTGCTTCAGCACTATTTTAAGAATAAATTAGAAGCGTCATCTGTTCAATCGCTGTATTACCGAACCAATCAGGGCTCTTAAATATTTGCGTATTTATTTCACATGGCCACTTTATTTAGCCAGGTAGTGTATAATTTAATATCATGACTATGTTAGCGTCTGTGACCTTTATCTCTAACTCCTGATTTAGGTTATCACTGCAACTTTGGAGATAATCTGATATTTAGATCAGACAGAATTGTTTTTTCGTTATGAGTTTGTAACTACTTTTTCAAAATACATGCTAATGTATTTTAAGTAAACAATCTGAGGGAAACGAATGTGTAATGCAATGGCAGTTACGACATATTAACATATTTATAGTGACATGCCATTTTACAACACTATGAGGAGCTCACTGTTAAAGCAATTAAATGCTTACTGTCTTTCACGGACAGAGAACTTGTGGAAAGAGAATACTCATGTTATATGCATATTAACAACAAATGTCACAATATGCCCGATGCAGTTCCAGACAATATATCAGATATGTCGTCACTTAAGCCTGATTTTATAAAATTCAGTTCCATAAAACAAGCTCACGGTAGCGTTCTAATTATTTTCCATTTGAGTAGTTCATTATAACGATGAGTAATTATTAGCTTTAGTTGTAAATTATTTCATTTTTATTTGTTTTGGCATGAAACTGATACTATTATAAAAGGTGGAATAATATGCCTTAAATGCGTACGGTCCTTTCACGGACATAAAACTTGTAGAAAGAGCATACTCGTGTTATGTGCATATTAATAACAAATGTCACAATATGCCTGACGCAGCTCGAGAAATTAGATTAGATATGTCGTCATTTAAGCCTAATTTTATAAAATTCAGTTCCATAAAACAAGCTCAAGGTAGCCTTTTAATTGTCGTCCATTTGAGAAGTGTAGTTCATTATCACGATGAGTAATTATTAGCCTTAATTATAAATTATTGCATTGTTATTTTTATTCTTTTTGGTATGAAACTGATACTATTATAAAAAGTGGAATAATATGCCAAATCAAAAATGAATTCCACAAATGATATTAAGTTGATTCGAAAAGTTTGGCTCTTAACACCCTGACTCCTAAGCCGGCCGTAAGTGGCCATGCAACTTCTATACTAGAGGGGCGGATTTCGGCCGGTTGCCGTCCCCCACCGGGGGGGGCCCAAGGCAGTTGGGCGAGTTGTCATTAAAGGGACCCTTAAGGGAGAGATAAGATATGAAAGACCTACCATTCATATCTCCCACCACCCGTAGTCAGAAGAAAAGGGGAAAAGTGACGGACGAATCCATTCCACAGATCAATTAGTAAGCAAACCTCCTTATACAACTGTACTAAAATTTTGAGAACTCTTAGTAGTCCGAGGGTTAAGCTAAGCTAAGCCCTTCAAATTATTAATAATAATTTCTTTAAGCTGAGGAATGATTTGGGGAAATGTAATACGACAGTAGGGTATTCAAAAATAAAAGCATTAATCAAGTGGTTCAGAAGGCAAAAAATGTTAGTACCGCTGGTGTAAAGCAATCTATAAAATCTCTGAAAAGTTCAATAAACACATTACAAAAATATCTTCGTATCATTGTTTTTATTTCATTATTACAATAAATATTTTGCACTGAAATGATTTCAAAAGAGTATTTTCGATTCTTTCAACTGCTTTCTTCCTAGGAACTGACAATTGTTCGATATATTGTGAAAGAATTCTGAGGAACTTAAAAATGATTGAAATATTTCTTTCTAAGTTCTAAACAAAGAACTAGCTTTAAGAATTATCCGCAAAATATACTGACGCCATAAAATAATTTTGTCTTTAAACTGGCAATTCTTTTCAGACATATTGTTCTCCGGATTAAGAACTTTTTTTAAAAAATGTTTTATTTTATCCTCCGGAATCCTTCTAAAATCACTCCGGTATTTGTTATCGTTGTGACTTTACTGGACGATTAAGTACTCTGGAGTAGAAAGGGATCCGGAAACCTTTTTGTAAGCGGGGTTCTTAGAAATTTAAGTGGGGTTCTTAGAAATTTATATTCGGAATAAGCTGCTGATTCTTAAGCAAGCTTATATTTTAAGTTTTCAAACAGCTGTTTTTACTTTAAACAGAGAACAATACTCTTCTGGGTACACAGTCGTTGTAAAAAAGTTTTACTTTTTTGGCATTAAATTCTCAGAAACGAAGGATGAGGAGACATGCATTATGTAAACATACGTATTAAATACAAATGGAACCTTCTAGAAATTATATATAACTCTGATTCTGTATTTTTAAGATGGAAGCTGTGTTTTGAAGTAATGTTTTTAATCCTTTGGACAGGATATAGATTATCAAGGTCTTTATAAAATATGTAGTAACTATTCTGAGATGAAGCAGGGGGTACATTTTAACAAAAAAAATGTGTGTAATAAATGCACTCATCAATATGTGAAATGTCACCAATTTCGTCGAACAGGTAGAGGAATATTTAATGAATTCCACAGTTAATTAAAGTAAATTCTTCTTTATTCCAGGATTATCATTTCATTTTAACAGGCGGTCAGGATACTTTTAAATCTGAGATGATATTTTAATTCTCCCACTCCATGACCAATGTTAGAATATTGTTCGCAAAAGCAGCGCGTGTTAAGTGCGGTTTTCTAAGATTGAAGTAGAAATAATTAAAAATGAAGTGGTGCGAAAAAGAATTAATTTAAGGAAGATTAAAATGTTAAATAATTACATATATTTATATATTAAATTAAATTAAACCGTTATATCCCAAACTTACTAACAATGATCATAAGGTATTTTCTTTTATGTCCGATTACCGAGCACTGCTCAAAAATACTACTCTTTCACGATATTTTTTGCAGAAATTATTTCATATATTTATGACAAACATTCTGTAATTCATTGTAAAGATTTTGGAACATTTTCTCGAGTTTATTAAAAAAGATCGATATATGTTTAATAAGTTGGCTATAGAATTCAAGATTTTCTAAAATAACAAATTTCTTGAATTATTGGAAATGATTTTGGAAAAAAAAATTCTTGGAAATGGTAAATTTTGTTAAATAATATAATAAATATAATAGAGGAGGTTTTGAATATCCCATAGTTTAAATGAGCAATTACCAAGAATATTATAGATATACCAATCTTTTGCATCACTGAAGTCTCATTTGATCTTTCCAGTTTAGCAATTTCTGAGGGAGAAATCTGTGCTCCTTTCTATCGCTATTCATTTAAATAAGTTCTCTCAAATATATTAATGTATTTCCATTATGCATGTAATCAAGACGTAATGGGCAAGGTTTGATAATCCTAAGAGCAGTATTAAACCATCTATTAACTCACTTTCCTTCTTGAAGAGACACTGACGCATTAAATATAATCGGAATCTGATGAAATTCGTAAAATAATAGTGACATTAAGCAGAATTTCTTGTTGTCATAATTTCACGTTCATTTATTTGTATAATGTTTAACCACGTCTTGAATCATTGATCCCTGTTAGTAAGTCGATTTCTGTGTTCTTTGTGTGCTTTTTTTCAATCAAATAAAAGTGTCAATCTATTTTGTTCTTTTCCTTCTGATTCATTCTATCTGTTTGAGCGTAGATTAATCAATATGAAAAGAAAAAAGAGATAAACGGAATAATACACAAGGAAAAATAAAAAATTCAGCATGCTTTCGACTAACTAAAGCCATTATAAATACACACAATATATTTTTCTTAAATAAAAAAATCCTTCTACGTTTCATTGGCTTCATTTACAAGTTCAATCCTA
The DNA here is from genome assembly GCA_013235015.1 of Araneus ventricosus. NCBI lineage: Eukaryota > Metazoa > Arthropoda > Arachnida > Araneae > Araneidae > Araneus > Araneus ventricosus. The sequence continues at coordinate 488,210 of BGPR01000570.1, read as the reverse complement.
GCAATAAATTTATTAAATATAACATGTACTCGGTAACTAATTTTGATAACAATTTATAATCCAATATACTCATACCTATTCTCCATATACCTATTATATCCGAACGATAATATTTTACAAATCAACCTATTGTGCTGTGCCGCTTACAAAACTGCATATAACAAATAATTTTATCTTTGGAAATGTGCTTAGTAATTTTAAAATAGATTTTCCACTTTTAAGGCTATATAATAGGGTGGGCTGAAAAAACCTTTTTTTTCTCTTTTCGATAATAGGTAGTGCGGAAAAGGTGCCACTGGTGGCACAAAGTCCGCATAAAAAATTTGATGTTTGTAGGACAATTTCTTGATTTGCCGCAAATGCGTAGAAATTTGAGCAAAATTCTGTTTTCTTTACGCTTTTAACAAATTTTGTCAAAATGTTGAAATATTGTATTTGGCAATATTTACCTGTAATAATTATTTAGTTTTTAATTGATCTGCATTTTTATATTAACTTTGTTTTTACTAAAAAAAGCAATGATGCAGCTATTGCTTCACCTTGACAGGAACGAGGTGTCAAATGTCCCAAATATTGAGAACCAGGTTCAAACAACAGAGTGATATGTACTTTTTCTTTCTGTCGACGATGTCGCCTGTCCTTTTTTTCCAATGAATAACGTTTTATCTCTTCTTCCATCAAAGAATACGCTTTTAATTTTTAGTCCATCTAGGTTTTCTTTCTCCTGTATATTTTCCCCTAGTTTCTTTTTCTCTCTGAGGATCTTATTCTTATCGACGACAATATTCTTATCTTCCGTGACAAATCCTGCGTCTGGCAACACGGCTGAAGCAATTAACGCCACATCTCTCTCTGATTCACCAGTTCTAAACGCAGCATTCTTCCTCCAAAAGGTGCCGTTTCCCCTTCCCCCGCGCGGCTAAAAAAATTCGAACCTATTGTTACCCAGAATCCAATGACTACCAGAAGGTTTTTCATTATAGTGATTGAAAAATATCTAGGTAAAGAATTTCAAAGAGATGCTTAACGATTTTGCTCTCTTACCGGCTCAAGGACAAACTGACGTAATTCACTACTCCGTAATGAAATTCCGTTCCGTTCTTCCAGTAGGCATGCGCGTGGAGATAACGGATTCTCTTCAAAAGTAAATTATACAGACCGACAGACAGTCAACCCTTTGACGGATTTGGCCCAAAATTTTATACGGACCTACATTCATGATAATAAAACTGTGTACCAAATTTTATCCCTCTAGATATTCCAGTTTTTGAGTTATAGTGTTCAAATGAACGCGGACAGACAGACTTCCCGTGAGCGGATTTTGTCCAGAATTTGATAGAAACCTACAAATTATGTGTAAAGATCACATACCAAATTTCATCCCTGTATCTCTAATAGTTTTTGAGTTATCGTGTTCACAGACACAGAAACACACAGACAGACATAATTCCAAAATTGTGTTTTTCGGACTCAGGGAGGTCTAAAACATGGAGATTCGTCAAAATCTCGAGTTCGAATTTTTTGACGATTACAATACTTGCTCTTTGTATACTTCGTATACGAGAAAGTAAAAAGCTTGGAAAACAAATCTGATGCATAAATTGACACTAACTTTCGTTTAAAAAATATTTAAATATTGAATTCCAAAATTAAGTACGAAAAAGAAAGAATTTTTTAACAAAAACGAAAGTAAAGATCTACGATAAATGGAAAAATAAATTAATTCTAGTATAACTTCTATTTGATATTAACGGAGTTCCGCGTCGATAAATCAACATAAAATAAAAAAGAAAAGAAACTGCTAAACTCAGCTAAAAAACCTGTCATAACTCCAAATTGATATTAAATCATCACATAATTTAAAACAGTATCCCGTATGTAGTCTATGATAGTTTGTAGACAAACCATGTGAATCTCTTTGGCACGTAACCAAGTTCCTGAGCGCTACCAAAATTTGCGGATAATTCTAATATAGATATTTGGAGCATCCTCCAATTGTAATCCATTTGCAAATAGCATTTATGCCTTGCCATTTTTAAAAGTATTTATGGAGGAAGCTCATTTAAAATAAACAAATGATGGATGCTACGACAACAAATTCTGACACTCTATCCGCTGCGGAAAAGGATTATCAAAATTGTCCTTTCCATGCAAATCGCCTACTACTTTATTTTATCAGAATCATGCGATAGTTAACAAAGAAATGGTTCTGATTAATTGCTAATAAGTCATCTGGTTCTAAAACTCATATCTGTACTTAATATAGTTTCCAACAAAAGTTTTCTTAATGTTGTTTCATTATTATCGATTTTCCACCACAGCTACTTGATGTGAATAACAAGAATTAGTCTTGAAGTTTCATGATAATAGCTTTCATTACTTCGCAATCAACGTCTTAATGCTAGGCGTCGGCATGACTTCAAAGATATTTTCAACTCCCAAATTGTTTCATGGTAGTTACCATGAAACAATTTGGGAGTTGAAAATATCTTTGAAGTCCAGTTAATTTCGACTGCGTAACAGTTGAACTTCTTTCATTAACATATTTCTATACTGGCAAATACTCAGGCATAACGTCTGTAAATTGCCTGCAGATATTATTACACACCTTATTTGTATTAAGTCCACATGGGGATTTAAATCGGCAATTTTAAAATAATTTTCTAAATTTACAGAAGGTTAAACTTTAGCAAGTTACACTTCCATTCCTGTAATTACCAGTATTCTATAGAGATTATTTCCTTAATGACAACAAGGTATTTGATATGATGTAACAGTGTAAATGTTTTAATATCAGCTGCAGATAAATGTTAACTATGATATTTATCTGCTTCATCATCTATAAGCACGACAGTAATTTTCAGTTAATACAGAAGAAAATATGTAGATGGTTGAGATTCTTTAAATTACAATAATACTTAAAGGGCCAATGAAAATTTAAGAACATAAATAACGTCTGTTTAGAAACACTTTTTCTTGTGAAAAATTAACCTGAATTGATAAATTTAATTTTTCATGAAGATAGAGATCCACACAAATGACGACGGAGACAGTTTAAATTTTAACTTGAAATTTATTACGGCACAACATGGATACCACTCGTAGCCATAACACAAGATAGATAATAGTAAAAACAATACTTAACACATAAGATGTCGAGATGTGTGTGTTGTAACACACACATCTCGACATCATCGCCGGAAAAAAAAAAAGTAAAAGCCAGAAGGCCAGCGAGAGAAAATACAGCGAGCCAGTAACCGAGAGAGAAAACTAGCATCGCACCTTTATATATGTGTGGCGATTAAGAAATTTACATTTTCAATAACATGCCGATTGGGATCAATCAGTGATTGGAATCAGCATATCGTCGATCGCAATTCTGACCAACTAGAGCCAACAAGATTCGAAAATTATAGTCTTGCTGATGCTGCCGATAAAAAGAGGAGAGATTTAATTTATTCCCAACACTTTTATATGATTATCACAAGAGAATCGGACAGGCAATCCTATGCATTTGCAAAAACTGCACATCTTCTACTTATTTAGAGAGAAATAAAATAAAATGAAGAATGCGGATCTGTAACCAGTTGAAATAAATATTATTAGATTAAATCATTAGATTTATTAGTGAAATAAATATTTTGTTTTATAATTAGAGTGTAATCTATGTAGGTTTATTCCAAAACATTTCCAAAATCAGTAATTACTTTATTCAAATGTGTTTTGAAACAACTATTTCCTCTATTCGGTAATTAGAAACCCTAAAATAAGCGTAGATGAGGCAGTTGTCTCATTTGATGTTTCAGCTCGTAACCCAACTGACGTGTTCGAACATGCATAATTTTACAGAATGTTTGGCAGCGAAAGATGTTCTCTATGATGCTGCACCTTGGGCGCCGAATCTCACATCCCATCAGAAGAAATTACTCATGACTATCCAAAGGAAGTTTCTGTTATTCATCACCGGAGACCACGGTACCACACCAACAACAGCCCTGCAGTCAATTACTGGGATTTTACCTCTTTACCTAAAGGTGGAACAAGAGACTGTTTACGTTCGAGTGGCAAGACTGAGATGGTGAGAATACTTCCTAGGCGAAGAGTTTATCCTAGAAGATTTCGAAGCCAAAGTCCTTTATCTCGGACAATATCCTGCTAAATTTGATCTTGACAATAGAATTAATATTTTGCCTCATGATTCAGATTCTAGAAGACTCAATATATATACATATGGCTCAAAAATTGAGGGTAACGCAGGTTCCTCCTTGGCTCTGCAGGACAATACACAGCTGCATGAATGGATGGCCAAATTACAATCAGAGAATAGCGTATTGCAGGCAGGACTCTTGGCAATAAATGAAGCTATAATCTGGGCAATCCAACAAAACGTTGTTCGCAACATCTAGAGCGACAGCATGTCCAGTATCCTTGCGATCAAATACTTAACTCCAGAGAACGCGCACCTCCTTAGCGAACTCTAAGACGTGTGGGGTTCATAGAATGACCCCAAGCTAAAATTAAACCCTGCGCTGTTAAAATCATTATATTTTTAGTTGGAAAAATAACGCTTTTGACTTTTAGACATCAAGAATACAGTGAGTAGCACAAATCGAATCTACTCCATTATTATCCACTAATAAAGCCCGTATTTCTAGAGGTTCATTCATCGCGCATCTCCTTCACTTGAAAAGTGTGGTGCGCATGTCTCGATAAATATATTTGTTCACTCTACAATTAAATGCATATTCTTATCGTTGAGGAATAACTATTAACTATTGACAGGGCGTGTCACATCTTTCGCTGGTCCTTTTGTTCCAGGTAAGCGCGACATAATTTTATAACAACGAATACTTTACCTGAATTTTTTTCTCCACTCAATGCCCTCTTTCGATGAAAACAATACCAATTTATTCACATCTTCATTTCAAGAATCTCCGTCCTCTTCCGATTGCTTATCATATTCCCAGAAACTTCCATGACCTGAAAAATTCCCTTCTAGAACATCCTCAGGTCCATTGTCTTCATTGCCAAAGTCTGGATCTTCATCAATTTCAACTTCAGCAAGAAGTTTACGTAAACGCTGCATTTATTTTTCTTATATAGTTGCCATTGCCATAAACAGTTAAGTTCTTCAATTCGGCAAGGAAAATAACGAGTTGACCGTATCAGCTACGTTTAAAAACTAGTCTGTGGAACAAACGGAAAGACGTTAGGGGTTATTTAATAACCCCAGTAACTAATAAAACGTGCATTAGGGGACTAAAAATTCAGGAAATACTTTCTAAATTCTCAGAAAGTAATGAACAGTAAGAAAGTAATGAGCAGGTGGCTAGTTTTCTGGGAATCTGAATTTTCGGAGTTTTGGGGTCATAAAGTTATCCCAGCGCGTCCTCTCGGGTTAAAACTACGAACAAAACAGCTGAAACAATTCAAACTTTGATCCCCCAACAACCAAAACTAATTATAAACTGGATAAAGTTCAGATTGGGCCATTTAGGAAAGGAAAAGGCTTATCAGTTAGCAAAGAGAGCTACGATAAAAGGAACTGCTTTCAATCTACAAAAATCAATTAGTTTCTTGAAGAAAACACCAACGCAGTTGTCTCTAGAATTCTGGCAGAGAGAATGGGAAGAAAGAACAACCAGCCGTCACACTTTCGATGTCTTACCGAGCGTCTCGCCGAAAGTAATGGTCCAGGAACGAAATTCTATTCATAACTCGAGATGGTCCATTTCCTAGCTACTTCAAAAGATTCAGATTGGCTGTTTCGGAAAACTGTGCATGCAGTGACAAAGGCACTCCCATCCGCTATGACACCGTTTTTCCTCTTACTCCTTCATTTCAAATCTCCCTCAACAATACATGAACTTCCCTGGCTTCAAAATCTTGTCTCAAATCCACATGCAAGAAGAAAAAGATTAAACCTCCTTATGGAGTTTATAAAGACAAATGCGCAGCTGTTTAGATGCTGAAATTTGATTTTGCCATCATCACCTTAATATAAACTCTAAAAGAACGTTGAAAACTATAGACGACGCTACTTTTGTCCATGAGTCCATTTCGTCATAAATAGTTTACCCAGGACTCTGTACAAGTTTTTTTAAAAAAAATATGTTTAACCATTCCACTGTTATTCATCGCTACAGAAAGTATGTTTAAGAATTTACTTTATCTTTTCAATATCTTTTTAAGAGTATAAAATAGACAAAAATATTAAAAAACGCAATTAAAAAGGTGGAAGGGTACAAAATTTATGTAAATAATTTAAAATAATATATAATTATATAATTATAATTTAAAACAATATTTTAAATTTATTTTAATTATAATTATTTTTAAGAGTATGTTATTTATAACTTTAAGAGTATTTATTTATATCTCTCTAAGAGTATGTATTTATGTCTTTTTAAGAATATGTTTTTGTTGTTTAAATTGTTATTTCTTGAACCCTGTTAGCGTATTTGTAATGAAGCAAGTAATATTTCTTTGTTTGTAACGAAGCAAGTAATTTAATCTCCGGTAATGGTACGTTGGTGATGCTGGATAATTTCAGTTCTGGGAATTAGATGATTTGCTGCTGTTGTTGGAGGCAAAGGGTGTGTGGGATTTATTTGTTTTTAAGTAAAATTCATATTTAAAAATAAAAATTAAAAAAAATAGTGATGTAAATTAATTTTAGGCCTTTTGAGGGTCAATTGAAGATCCTCTTCCACACGGAAGTCCCCTTCTAACATCATACTGAAACTTTGATGATTTACTACAACTTAAGTGCGAATGGCAGAATTTCAGGTTTTACACCAAACAATGCAACTACATTCATCAAATCGAAAACGTAAAAAAAGTAATTTCCTTCGAGTTTGCAGAAGTCTCCTTTTAAAATCCAATTGTTCACATACGGTGTTCTTCCATATCCGTTTATTTATTTAACGGAAGCTGGTATTGCTTTTTTAGAGAGCTTATGTGTTTGGATTTATTAATATCGGAGAAAAATCGTTTTGTTTCCTTTTTGTATTAAGGTGTTTCACTTCGTAACGTTTGTTGGGAAAAGTAAGTGACAATATTTGTTGAAAAAACAGAGGCGAGCCATATGAAAATATATGGATATCGAGACCTCACTTCTCTCCGCCCTGGAATATCCTATTATTCGAGATAGCCCGTGCGATGCCGGGCCATACAGCTAGTTTTAAATTAAAATTCTACTGTCGAATAGAGCATTTACCTTCACTTTATTTTGATATGAATAATATTTTAAATGTTTAATGACATTTTGTATAGTAAGTTGAAATAAAATTTTCGTGCTTCAAAGAAATTTATAAATAATCAATGAAGTTATAATTTTGAAAAGTAGTAATGCATATTACAATGAACTACAACATTCAGCGCATAGAATTTGAAAGGTATATGTAATTGTTACTGAATAATAGATAAATATTTATTCAAGTGAAGAAAACTAGGTCAAAATAGCTCAACCTTTACTGTCAGTAACGTTTCCGGCTGTGTTTTCGATTAAAAAAACGCATATTTTAAAAGAATTTTTCCCCATAAGTTATTACCTTGAAGAAAA
>BGPR01000570.1:456994-472412 GCA_013235015.1 Araneus ventricosus | reverse complement strand
CCAAATTATAATGTCAAGTAACATACAGGAACACACATATAGAGGAGATTTTGTTTATTCTTATTTGAAACTACGACTAAATAACGTTAGATGAATTAATCAGCCCAAGAGAGCTAATTGAATGGTGTGTTTAATCCAGTTAGCTAAACAACTCGTTTAGAAATCTGAAATTGACTATATTGGAAATATGTGGCCGTTTCTTGGAATAATGTGCATTCGATTATTTTAAATTCTATAGATAAGAGATTAGAGTTTGAAAATTAGGTTTGCATTTCTCCAGTTTGCTTTATCATTACAAAATGCTTGGAAAGTCACACAAACAAATTTCATCAACTTTATGAATGGGACTGTAGAAAATTTTATATTCTTATAAATTTATTTCTTAGACACGTTTTTATAGGTCTAGGAAAATTTTGAGTCTTAGAAATTTATTTTTTAAACTCGTTGTGTAGTGATGACCGTCAACGGAAGGTGATTTTCCTTCCAAAATAAGTCTAGAACAACCCCTCGGAGTTAGACCGGAAATGGGGGTGCTGAACTCCTGTGATTGGTTCCGAAAGAGTTTCACTTGCAAACTTTGTTTATTGCTTTTGTGTCTAGACTTTTTGTGTATTTTTTCATTGTATCTCAGAGAACTTGATACAACGCTATACGGTTACCAGGGTTATACGTTCGACTCTAGAAAGAACGTCCGCTGAGAGTTTTAGCAATCTTTAATAATTTAACAGTCCATTTAATTAATTTGAGTAATTATTGAGTTAACTTATATTTTTAAATGAATTATCTTCGCACCAGCATTTTTTTAACAAATAGTAGATATACTTTTTTTAATGATTGCAAAATTCGAAGGCCATAGGAGAGAGAAATATTTAATAAATGCCATTTTTCATATTAATGTTCATGCTTTCAGCCAAACCAATGAAATCATTTTATTAATCTTAAGAAAATACTTCAAAACTAATTAACTTTATCTCTCAGAATAAAGACATTCTCTTCCCGCCCAATTAACTTCAACGATTTAAAGGTTTCAAACTACTGACACTCTTCAAAATCGATCGATACTCAGTCAACGGACGCTCTCAGCGGGTTTTCTGAACTCTTATTTGTCTCCTCCTCTGCTCAAATTGCTACTCATGTTCAATTTTTGCGTAGTTATATTTTTTATTTTTTTTAAATTTTGCTCTCCTTTCAATGCATTATCATCACCACGTTATTATTAGCTCAAATTTTAATGCTTTCCTTTGTTTTTAGTTTTAGTCCTGTTATTTTATTATTAGTCATTTTTGTGCTTACACTGTATTTTTTTGTAAATAGGCTATCCGTATATTTATTGTTTTTATCTCTTCCTTTTATATAAAGTAGATTAGTTGTTGTGTCTGTCTATTATCCTTCCCAATATTAAAATACTATTTGTTTTCTTGCCAATTTCATGTCAAGTGTATTGTAATGCGTTGTTTCTCATACCATAACTAATAATTTTTCATCACTTCAAAATTCAGTTATGCCCTATGGCCCAGCAAATCTAATCGATGCCCCATATGGCCAGTTTGTGTACAACTACACTCAGCCAAGAAAGTCTGTGTGCTGTGTTGCCTTTAAACACATCGCACGGGGTCAGGACGACTTAACGGAAGCAAGGACAGAAGTGAAGTCAATCATGTCTCCCTACGGGAACACGGTAGGCACTTCCTTCCATGTATACACATTCAAATGACAGGGAACCCCTTGGGTTCCGAGCTCGGGGGTATACTGTGGCGTTATTGTTAATGTACAGTGAACCCTCTCTACAGCAGCCACCCTTCGTTTCCAGAAAAAAATTGGCCGCACAGAGGGATGGCCATTCTAAAGGAGTACCATGTTTGGAAGTGCATTATACGTGTTTAAACAAGCCCTAATTCTTATTTCTGAAAAAGTTAATATTAAGATTCGTTTAAAGTAAAAAATATTTAAAAAATTTCGAATTTAATTTTAAAAAGGTGCAATTTGCGCTTGCTTGGTTCTTTCAACTTTTCGAGAGGAAATTGTTTTCTGTTCTGTTTTTTTAATTGGAAAAATAAACGTCTAATTGTTCGTTGTTAGTAGCTGAGAAATGGACAATAATATTACCTATTTTTCCTAAAGTCTGTTGAGAAGTTGAGTATAGATCGTGTAAGAGTTCGTAGTAGCGCCTGGAAGGCAAAAATGACCCTGTATAGGCCAAATACCGATAGAGGCCAAATACCGATAGAGACCCAACCTCGGTAGAGCCAGAAATTTATCTTTCTCTTCACATTGGGAAAGGAATCAAATTCGATAAGATTTTCGGTGTTGTTTCCGATTGTAAGAATTATTCTCTTCTTTCTTAGCTCCTTTCTCTCCAAGGTCAGAGAGAAGAACGGAATGGACTTCATTCGAATTGAAAGGACGACCAACCTCGCTCCTAAAAAGGTTTTCAGTGGCCGTTAATAGAGGTTATTTTAACATTATGTTTATGGGCCAAAAATTTCGTGCCAAATAAAAGTGGTCCTTTAGGGGTGACAGTTAAGCAGGGGGTTAAGCGCTTAAAGAAGTTTCACTGTATTTCAGTTCTTATTATTACTAATAATTCGATTTATGGGCAAACAAATTAAACGCAACTCTGAGTATGAAAGATGATACCATGTTGGCGACCTATACAAATTCAGTATTAAAATCTCAGAAAGTATGTTCATACAAATATCGAAAACAATATAAAGTAAAAACGTTACATTGTAATCGAAAACCTCGTTTGAAAAAAAAATTAACAAATGAAGAAGGCAAGGGAAATATTTCAAAAATTTGAAAATGATGGGAAAAGTAAAGAAGTGCTTCAATTACTTTGATTAAAAAAATTTGAAACTTTATATAATTTAATGCAATAAACATTTCCCATTTAGAATTTCAGAATCTTTTGAACATGAATATACTAAGAACTAAGGAATTACCGTTTTCCTTTCATGCATGGTATACTGAAACGAAAGCTATACAATTTATGTGCATTTTTAACTCTTTCGCTTCATTTTATTGAGATGATCTATGGAAAGAGTTACAGGAAAAGAATAAAACGAGATATTTTGCCCTAAGAAATTATTTCCTGCATGAACAAATTGAAAGGAAGTATATTGACAAAATGTTTTAAATGTTTCCAAATGCATGAAGTTGATAATAAAGTATTTTTGTTTGAATTAAAGAGCATTCTTTTTAAAATGATGCTTGTGTTTATCGCGAAAACTATTATTGGTTTTCATGTTGGTTTTCACGGTGCATTTGTTTACAATATCAATATTGACACAAAAGCAGCATTGTTCTTTTCCTATAGAAATTCAGTCCACGGAAACACGTATTATAATAATTCAAGGTTATTGCAATTCTTTTCTAAACTCTCGTATGAATTATGAGATACCGATTTCTTTTCAATGCTTCATCCTGAGAATAAAATTAATATATAAGATATAGGAAGTAAGTAAAATTATGTTTGGTTTTAACTATAATAGATTAAAGCATCGATTCCTAACCTTTTCGATTGCGCGGACCACCTGTTGTGCAAAAAAATGTTTTAAAGCCCATTAACTAAATATACAGGCAAAAAATACAAGCATATATATTTATATATATTATATGCAAGTATATTTCACTAATTAATAACGCTTACTGTAAAAGGATTTAAAATATAGTGTTTATGAAACAAAAATCGGCCCCATGACCTATGACTTCGACTCTTGACTAGGTTCTGCGGCCCACTAATACGTTGTCTGCGGACCATAGGTTGGGAAACGCTATGTAAAAGCATAAACAGGTGAAAGACAACAGTTTCCATATTCTTCCTTCTTAATTGTGATTTAAAGCAAAATGAAGTTTATTTTAATATTGACATTGCAGAATAACCATAATAAAATATCCATTTTTCGAAAGTTGCACGCGACATCATGCGCGAGTTTATGCTCATTTTTTTAACAATAATCAGTAAATAAGCCACGGAATGTTTTGTAATAATTTGAAAAATAAAAAAGCACAAAATCTTTCGTTTGAAATCTGCCTACATTAAGGTAATTAAAAAATATTATTTAAATTTGTATAATTATTTTATAAGGCGTGATAATAATTTTGAACGAAAAATCAACACTGAAAATATATTTCTACGATTACTGGAAGTTCATATTTTTATGCAATTCTTTAAGAATTTAAATGGTGAGTACAAAAATTAGTCCAATTTTGATAAGCTGCATATCCATAATCACACAGATTTACAGAATTAAATTTTATTTGTTCAGTGAGAGAGGAGAGATATGATTTTAACCACTTCTGTAATTGAACTGTGAGGGATGCTTTTCTGCATCAGTTCACGACGAGGTATCAACCGAACTTCTAAAAGTATTCTGCGTTAAAGAATTTCCTAAAACTGAATTGGTTAAAAGTGTTCACAACAAATTTTTCCATAAGTAAGGAATTCTTCGAAAGCTATGTCCGTCTTAACAATTTAGCGAAAATGTTTGTTTTCTCAACCGTTAAAACTCAGGTTGGCCAATATTCATCAAAAGTATGTGCAAGACATTTAGCAAGTTTTCTTCTGCATCCCAGAAAATTAACTCAATATGGCTCAAAGTTCTCAGTAGAGCAATAGTGGCTGTAACATTAAATATTTATAAATTTCTAGTATTAATAAATTTAAAATAAGACCAGTGAACTGAAAACTGTTTTTGTTTTATAAACAGAGCCTTTTGAAGTTGGATGTTTTAAAAATAACCTTGTATTTTAATTTCCTGAATTCAGCATAATGGTGCGATATCTGTACGCAAGATTTGACTTAATGTCTTTAGAAACACCTTATCATTTTTTAGGTACCTTTATATTCAAACCAAATTACCGTACGTAATTAATAAAATTGCTGATACAATGTTTATTCCAATGCTCTGAAAATTATGACTAGCAATAATACAAAATTTCCTCAAATTCTCAGCTTAAAAGTTTACAGGCAGAAAATATACTGAATTTTTTTCAAATTATCTCCTTTCAACTATATAAATATATCCTATAGCAAATATATTTGTAAATATAGTTCAAATTACTTCAATAATGATCAGTGATTGTTAATTTTGACAAACTTTGAAGCAGAAAAAAAGAAATATGGAGTCTTAACTTAAAAATCTGTATTAAAAGAAGAATTATTCATTAAGCTATGAAAAAAATGACGGGAGGCTGTCTTTTCAAACAGCTGCTGATGTTAAAGGCGTAAGACTACATTACTCGCGTGACTCTTTTGTTTCTCGAAGTTTCTCGTAAGTTTTTAAGTTAAATTAAGTTTTTTTTGTAACTTCTGTTGTTACCCTTTATCTCTAAAATAAGACAATAGTTATGTTTATAACTTATGTAGTTACCGAGATATAGAGGATCGCGTCACCAATTTATGCGTATTTTTTCCCAAATTTGCGACTCAGTAGTCGCTGAACTAAAATTCCGATTTTCAATTTTTTTGTAACTTCTGTTTTTACCCTTTATCTTTAAAATAAGATATTAGTAATGTTTTTAACATATGTAGTTACCTAGATATAGAGAATTTTCCATACCAAGTTTTGTGACGTTTTGGCGTGTGAATAAATTTCCTTCCTGAGACCCCAATGGGAGGAACGTAGTCCTACGTTAAAAAATAGTTATTATTCTGTCAATTGCTGTTTTCTTGTTTTTAAGAAAACAAAAGTAGTTATTTCGTATTTAAGAATTTAATTCAACTAATCAATCTAATAATTGCTGATTTTTTTCGCAACTGAATTATAAGTCTTTCAAACACTTTTCCAAATTTATCACGTTTATCACCAATGAGGGTGAGAAAGAAAAAGAACTAAAATTAGATTAAGAGGATAATAAAAATAATTATTCTTTATTGCAATTTTTCCCTTGTGATTTGACCTATTTTATTGGCTTTGATGGCTAACATGTTTCATTTTGAGTGGTGCAAGAATTATGGACCAATTCAGTCTTCTGAACATTGATCGTATCTTTCCGACTGTAACTTATTCCAATTTTCCGAACATCGGCAGTATCTTTGCGACCCTAACTTCCGGCGCCTCATCAGCAATAAAGAATTCTAAGATGATAAAGGATTTTAGATTCCTCTATTAACCTATTACTATTGATTTATGGATCCTATCCTATAACTCAAAGAAAATTATTAACTGAATTCTTTATATAAAGGAAATTGTTCTACTTATATTGCCATGCATTTTATTTGCCTTGTTAATAGTTTAAGCTAAAAAAATCCACTTTCCAGCATTTAGAAGACATGTGCAATTTCAGAGCATAAAATTGTTCACAATTCTTCGTATAAACAGGGTATTCAGAAAGAGTTTTGACAAAATTAGAGGGTTAATAATACACATGTAGACGAGCAAAAAAATTGTATTTAACAAGAGGTCGGAAATGACATTGAATTGGTGAAAATCGAGAAAATGCGTCTGCAAAGTGGGACAGAGAAAACACAAAGAAAACTCTTCAGCAAACATTTATTGGACAGATTAGGTACCACACAGCTTATAATACAAAGAACAAATCCAAATTGTTAAAACAGTCGGTTAAAGTAGCGCCCGTGGAAGTGAAAACGATTGGTGGTCTCCCTAGAAGATCCCGGGTGTTTACTGGATTTCTGCGATACTTAGATAACTAGTTAGAAACTTTCGTTCGTACACAAGCAAGAGGACTAGGAAAAACCATAGTGTGACTACTAGCCGTCTGCGGCGACCACCTTGATTACCGAGAATTCTGTTTTATTCAGTTGATTCCGTTCTCTTAATTTAGTATTCATGGTTCCCTTAAAAAAAATTATTTTACCTCCCGATTTATTTAATATCTAAGAGGACTATATTTACAGCTTTCTAAAAATATTGATGAATAAAAAATGAAGTAAAATTCATGACGCTATTACTAAATAATATGAAAAAATAAGCAGAATCTTCATTCCTTATCTTTCAGCAATAGAAGAGATCACACAATTAAATATTTATAAAAAATGAAGACGGTTTCAGCTGATTGCAACAACCAAATTCATTGTTGTAAATTATGTATACAAATACTTTTTAAAAAATTGCTAAAATTTGAAAGAAAATCGGACGTCAATTTTATTGGCATCATTGAAAAGATAATTTCGTAATTTTTAGATGTTGTAGGAATTCATTTTGTGCTATAATATTTTTGACCAACAAACGCAAAAATTCTGCTGAATTTTTGGTTAAATGAAATTCCAAATAAAAAATCGCTGCACGGTGCACATTCACACCTTCCAAGGTATATTTGTTCCAAATTTTGCAGCTCTAGATCCAGTTGTCTGTAGAGGGCCAAGACACACAGACACACACATTCTCCTTTGTAATTAGTAGAGTTAATAGAGCAGCAAAACAAATGCTTTATATAAATTTTTACAAAACAATTCCTCGAACTAGGAAAAAACCTAAACTAATTAAAGTTATAGTTATAAAATGAAACAGGAAATTTAGTTGAGCTTCGTTGATAAATCATCAGTGCAGGCAATATCATGACAATATCTGCGACTTTTATATTGAAAACATATTCAAAATCTGGCTATGCAATTACATTTTCTTTCTGTGTTAGGAAAAAAACTCCAACACATTGAAACCATTAAAACAACCACCATCTTCTAATAGAATTACTTTAAGGAACTTTCCATGCCAAATTCATAGAAAATCGAGCAACGCGATTGGTCGTGATTTTGTAATAAACAAATTTAAAGACAGACGAAATGCTGAACGTTCTAGTTGAAACGGAATCGTCGCTTTCGTAGTTCAGTGAAAAACAAAAGCTAATTTTTAAGAAAGATTATTCCAATTTATATAATCGTCGCTTATAACAAGAAACATTATGATTAATACTCTTTCCGTAATACCAGATTTAATTCTGATGAAAGAAGACAACTTTCAAGAAAATAAGCTATAATAAACAATACTTGTTTTTAATGAGTTCTTGACTTCCAGGGCAAAAAATTAGTGTAATGTAATCGCATGTTTATTTATCTCCATTACATTCTTATACTTTCTTTGCAAGTATAATCAATCATCATTACAGTGATAATTTTTATCTTCTCAACAGTAAATAGAAGGAATTTTTAAAATAAAAGAATTTGTGAAATGGTGCTATTAGGATAAGCACCACCTCACCTAAATTTCAGATAATGTTGACTTAATGTTTTCGGACATAAAACAGAACGAAAAATTTTGACGACACCCTAATCGCCAAGAACTCTTAAAACTTCTTTCAGTGACTTAATTAAAGTATCAGAATAATTTCGCACCTGAAACATTATAAAAATAAAACTGCATTTTAAGGTCTTTCGTACTCTAATGAGCAATGAAGGAGATAATTAGAATTCGTATCGCTGACAAAGAAATTTATTCAATTCTTCAAGCAGTTCCGAAGTTTATATTAGTTATGAATTTAATTTAGCGACTAATAATGAATCTTTTTGAAAATCTGCATTCTCATATTTTTTCCAAGTTTTCTGCGAAGATTAAAAATTAAGATTTTTGTAAAAAATCAGTCGGTTATTGTTTTTTTTTTTGTGATTACGAATTCTTTGAGATAGAATCAAAGTTCTTTCCAGAGGTGTCTCATCCTTGAATGTTTCTTTTTAAATGCACGGAAACACAAAATCAGGATCACAAAGAGCTGAAACTTGGTTTGGCTGATTATGTATATTAAACATTTAGAAACTGCTACAGTAAAAATTATTAAAAATTTTGATATAAATTATGAAAAAACCCGGCAAACAAAAAACTTTGTAAATGTTTAGATTTTGATACTCTAGAAATACTCTAGAATGTTTCTACAAGTGAAGTATTTCTTTATCTACACAATCTTACAGCTAACCTAGAAGTTTAAAATAATAAAAAGTATTATCAGGATTATATAACGACCGTTTAAATCGTTATCACTTTTTTCTTCAAGAAATTTAACTTTCTATAACTATGTGGCGAACTTATATAACTGTGTAATGATTATTTTCAATTGTGATAGAGTGTATAATCTCATTTTTTCCGCTAACGAAATTCTGGGTTGATCTCTTGAATTTCTTTCCTCTCTATATCTTCCTTAATAATTTGTAAGCGAGACATACTATTATACCGGGAGCTAGATGGAATTGAGTTTTCAAAATGTGAGGACCGCATTCTATTAATTGATACGAACTCAGAGAACCTTATAGATTAATATTTTGGATGTTGCCAATATGCTGTATTGGCAACATCCAAAGAAACTGTATTTTGGTCCAAATTCTTTTTATCTCCCCTTCCCCTACGTATAAAATAAATCGATTGAGCACATGCTATGGAGTAATTTTAATGATTATTTCAGTGACAATTGGTAGTTTTTTGATGATTATAGGTAATAATTGGTTGTCAAATGAAATAAAAATAACTTCT
This sequence comes from Araneus ventricosus, assembly GCA_013235015.1. NCBI lineage: Eukaryota > Metazoa > Arthropoda > Arachnida > Araneae > Araneidae > Araneus > Araneus ventricosus. The sequence continues at coordinate 462,993 of BGPR01000570.1, read as the reverse complement.
AATCTTAAACTGTTTATAAAAATATAATTAAATAAGAAGAAGCAAATCTAAAGATACATAATTGAAAAATACAAATAATTAGTCATTTATATTTTGACAATCCTTGTTTATACATTTGCACAGCGAAATATAAGTTATTTCTGATTTTTTATAACTACAAGCCATCGTTTGATAATTCGATGTGCATTTACGGGTCTGCGTCATATAACGTGGGTACAGGTTACCATTTCTCTCTTCATAGCCAAATAAATTGTAATTAATAGGCTTAAGTTGTGTCCGATCACAACTTATTCATAGATACATTTGTACTCTTATCAAATGTAAATGAAAAGCATCTGATGTCCATATAACTTTCATTAAATTTGAGTTAAAGCCGATTTTTTGGGAAATCGTTTAATACCGGAGTTCATCAGCAGTTAATTGTTTTTTTGAGAAAAAAATAGGTACAAACTAGTTCTAACTTTTTTAATTATATAATACTTAGATATAGGTTTCCCACAGATGCTAGAGATTTTTGTGCAAAATCCAACGATGCAGCGTTTAAACAATTTTTTTAGCTTAATTTACTGGTTGTGTCAAAAGCCACTTATGGAATGTAATGGTGGTAAAATAAGACAATTGTTTCCGCCAAGGGAATGAGCATCTAAATTACATCCAAAAAATATTTCTTCTTTTAAGAAACGTGTAACTATAGACCGAGACAACAAGACGTGCTAGTTGATTCCAGAAATGAATACCCAGGATGAAAACATCTGTATTAGTGTTGAGGATTATAACATGAGAATGTTGAAATCTTACTGCGTGAAAGATACAACAAAACATCCATGAATCTGCTTCTAAGTGGTTCTATTTTAATTCAAATACCTCAGAGAATGAAGAACCTCGTAATTTGAAACATTTTGTTGATCATCAAATCCTCCACAAATATAAATCTCACAATCTTGTTTTACTTGTGCATATGTAGGAGCAGTAGTGCAGAGAAATCTAACAAGTTGTAATTTATTTCCAGTGCTCAAAAGAATACGTTTACAATTTGTTGGCATTTATGTATGATGACTGGAAATTATTATATTTTTAATTATTTGATCTTTACTCCGTAAAGTTAACTCCAAAAATTTTATCGGAATATTATCATGTCATCAAACATAGTATCTGATCTTTTCACATTTGGCTGCATGAAACGATTCATGATTCTTCTGAAGTATGCCGCAGCAAAATCACCAACTTCTTTAAAATTATTTAATTGTATTTGATTAACAAGCGCCATAACATCAACAATATGAATTTTTTGGTGCACTAAGGTATCCGACTGCATTAAAATCGTCGTTTTTGATGAAATTATCAAAAAACAATTTTATGACTTAATTTTGTAGCCTGTTTAACCAGCTTTCTAAAACTGTCTCACTTTTTATTCTACGTGAATTACAAATGGAGTTACAGCTGTTTTATTACCGAACTGTAAGCATTATTTTATGTTGCGTGAAAACTTTAAATGTGTTTTCTGAGAAATGATATTTTTGAGGGAAACTGTCGACCGTAACAATGATTTCGCAAAAACTTATTCAAGTATTGATATGAAATTTTCTGAGATTGTTTTCTGTAATATGTTTGATGTTTTCCTTTAAAAACTAAGGTCAATTTCAAAATCAAGTATTATTTTTAAGTGCTTAAATATAAACGAAAAGCATTTTTTTATGAAAAATTACCAGTTTAGTAACTATGTTCAGCTCTATCTCAAAACTATTTTGGAGTACAAGAAAGATTTTAGAGCATAACACAGATAACTGTCATAAAAATGTACTCCTACAAGGATTTATGTATATTTAGAATATGATTTTGTATATGACTGTTAGTGCATGGCAAATATTTTAGTCATTTTTCTTCAAATTTCTCAGTTTTTTTAAAAAAGTATTATTTTGAAAGACTAATTTTACAATATTTTCATAGTTTTAAAACATATGCAGTTGAAAAATAACATTAAAAAATATATATAAGTTATTTTTTAAAAAAATGTCTCCGAACACAGTCGGATACCATAAAGTCTTGGCGAGAGTTTGCAGCATACTTATGGTTATTTTCAATTTTAAGAGCGAGTTCTGATTTTAGAGATTTTCTGTAAAGTGTAATTTTGTGTTTTTTCAAAGTTTTATTTATCAGCACGCTCTGCGTTACCCAAAAATTATATAATGTTAAGCACAATAGCAATCCTTCCTAATGGAATAGCTCCTGTTAACATTTGTAAACTTGTTGCGTTTTTTTAATTAGGCAGCAATGTAGAGAAATAGGAAAGGTCTAAGAGAGGTCACCCCATCGGGTGTTTTGATTTTTCTGTCACTTCATGTCCGCGACATTGCTTAAATAATCTTCTGGTTATAGTTGCAGGGGCATGGAGTGGTGTTATGTTACGTGTCAAATAGGTACTTGCAGTAATCCAATATTTCATAAGATGATAAAAGTTTTGGGTTAAATCTGCGTTGATTAGCCAACATGATTGATTTTTAAAAAAAAGAGTTATATCTGTTACACTGTGGAATTTCTTATTGGAAGTACTTTTTTCTGTAAGAGCATTTTCAAAGTTGTATAATGTATTTATTTTTTTCAATTCCTACTATTAGTTCACACTCTCTCTCTATATATATTTATTTATATATCTTGTTCAAATTTTCAATCGTTAATAAAATACTTTTTATTCATCCAATCAAGTTCAAATACAATTTTTTAAACTTGTAGTGGATGACACTTGATGTTAATACAGTTTTTTCAAATATTAATTCATTAATTAAATTTAATTAATTAATTTTAGTTTTATATGAAAATTATTATTTTATGAAAAAAATTTCTGAAATAAAAGTTTTCTTTGTTGACCTAAGTAGGAATTGACTTAAATTTTTTTTTTTTATATTACTTGTTATAGGATTGGTTAACATTTTAATTTTCAGCACAAATAATCGCTCATTTTATTACATTGTTAATAGAGTCTCTCCATTTTCTGCAATATTAAGTAAACATTGCGCAGAAGATTTATCAGCAAGTTCACCGGTGTAAATGATTCGAAGCACGCACTCATTGTCCTTGTAAAGAGTACAAGCATTGAAATACTTGATTATATTTTAAATATCTTGTTCGTCCTAATTGATCCTGGGTTGCGTCCATTCATTATAGTGATTAATGTCACTTCTAATGTCGAATTGTAATTCCAGAGATGAAGAAAGAGCTTAGTGAAAGTTGTTCTCAAGGGATAAAGAAGCATCCAACCCTGCATCGCTTCTTTATTTTTGGTCATGCCAATTATGCCTTCAATAACTGCTCTGAAGATAGGTTCTGAGACTGCTCTAGTGCTATGTCGGGCTCAACGCATGGGATTACCTTCCGTTCGTTTCACGGACAGCTTTCCGCTATTCAGATCATGCATACGTTTAGCAGGTAATTGTAAAATGTCCTGTATGCAAAGTGTCACTATGTGGATTTAATTAGTGTGATTCATGAAAAAAATAAGGTAGCATTTGTCTAATAGTTAACAAATATAATTCAGAATTACTACTTCTGTCAGCCTTTATTGAATTTAAAAGAATTTCTACCATTTCACAGTAGTTATTGAAATACTTAAATATTTCAAGACATTTGAAAACTCAGTCAAAAAATTTGTAATTATTCTTTTATATTGGTTATATTTGTCGATCAAACACGGATTCCTGAGTTTCCGGCAGTTTACCGTCTTTTAAAAAGTTTTCAAGTTTCATGACATAAATAGCCACCTGATATTAATTCCTTCGTTAATAATTCCTTCCGAAGTTGTTTTGAGCTCTTAACAGTATAGTTCGTTGAATTGTTGTCAGGAATGTGTTCAATGACATGCTACAGTGGAATTTTGCAAATAAATACTTCTTCTTCTTGATTACGGGACACCTCGCCCCTGGTCCCGGAGACGAGTCCATTGTCAGGATAGTGATGCAAATAAATACTAACGGCGATTTCGATCGATCAGCTGGATATGAAAAAAAAAAAACTTTTGCACCATACTTATGAATGAGTAGTGATTTTATAATGCTATTTTCTACAACTGCATCCTTTATTTTAGTGAGTTCAGCCAGTCGGTTAGCCAAGAACGATACTTTAAAAGAGTGAGAGGATAATCGGCTTTTCACTTCATCAATCAGCTTCTCAAATGCCTCCATAAGTATTTCTTATGATATATTACTTGGAGGTCAATCTGCAGGAAGTACAGAATATCTCAGTAATCAGTCTTAAATAATCAATGTAACAATGTTTGTGATATCTGACCTCGATTGCAAATAAATCCTCTGGTTCTTTTCAAGTGCTAATTTATGTAATAACATGATCTTGTTTATCCCGTGCAGTATTGAAATTTTGTTGCTCTGCTGAAAGTTCCTAGAACAAAACAGTCGTTTTTTCTTGTTCCTTGTTAATTTAACGCAGATTAAACGTTTCTGCTGTTTATTAACGTCTAAAGGCCCTTTAATAAATGACGAATATTTCTGCTTCCTGAGACACTTGTTTCTGCATTTGAAGTAAACACATCTTCCTGCTATTCTTTATACTTTATCATTTATACTTTAATGCTATTTCTCGGTGTCTTATTTTTTCTTCACTGATATAACTTGCTATACAACCTCGATGCCATGAACAACCTAGTGCAGTGAGCTACGGATTATTTTTTAACTTGTCACTAACGTCATCTCTTCTTCGATCTGCTACTTTTTGAATCTTTATGGGCGATTGCGGTTTTGGTTCCTTAACTAAGTCACCTGTTTCATCAGAAAACAAATAAAAAACTCTTTCTGTCTTTTTCTCTTCACATTTGTAACAGCATTTCTCACTTTTTTCAATAAAAAAATCTTTAATTAACAACTCAACTACGAGAAAACTCAAATTATATTGCGTAAACACGAAAAAATATACCTTTGCTCTCAATATATTTTTTCCTACTGACGCATGAACACGCTGAACAGCTCGCTTGCATGGGGGCTAGTAGGGGGAAGGGAAATGTACAAACACAGCTGCCGGTAACTTCCGGTTTTTTGTCAGTTGGGGTCTCACGTATAAAAACCTGGCAAAGTTGCTGATCTTCACATTTTGCATACTGTAGGTGTGTAGGTATTACATATAGGGTGTCCACACTTATCGTGTCCCAACAGCTAATTTCTAAACCGTTAGAGATAGGCATATAGTTCCAATCGGAAAAAAATTCTTTTAATGAAGGGAAAAATTATATTTTATGCTTTTTGAGTCACTAAATATATTTATGAAGAAGTTACGAATTCTGATTTTTTTATACGGCCCGCAGATCCTATCACTGATATTTAGTAAAATATTCTTCGCACACTAACATTTTAAACAAAAAAGTTTTACTCTTCTGCGACTAAAACTGACCAAGTTATGGAGCTTTGAATTTCATAATTTTAAACTAATCAGCGGCCTCGTCGAGCAAGTGTTGCACATTGATTGGTGGATGGTCTTCGAGGCGGCTATCGTAATGGTGTAAAGTGGTTGTTGGAATTCAAATGAACTGGTTCAGTCACTGAATGAAAGCATCTCGTTGGTTAATTTTCAGGCGCAGCCGAAGTTCAGCGGCACTAGTCTGTTGATTGGTTGTTCAATATATATTGTCTTATAGGTCTTAAATTAACTCAGTCAGTCTGAGAGTAGACGTAGCCGTAGTCAGCTGAATGGATGATGTCATTGAGTGTTTGGGCTGCAAGACAGCAGCATGTCTTTATTTGTTATACAGTAAACTGCATTAAAGTTTTTTGTATTTTAAACTGCCTGCATCTGGTTACTGCAAATTACACTCATGACATGCCAACAGTGGTTATGGGCGTGCGATCCCATACTGATGATTCTAGATGCAGTTTTGAAACCCTACTGTTTGAAAAGTAAACGGAAAGAATTGTGCCTGTTAGTGTGAAGTCTATAAAGCAGATCAGGAAGATGAATATGCCGGCGGAGCCAGGCAAACATGCAACTGAACGAAGTATCGA
>BGPR01000570.1:407247-453220 GCA_013235015.1 Araneus ventricosus | reverse complement strand
AGTTACGTATTGCTATTAAGTAATAAGTCATCTGGTTCTAAACCCATATCTGTACTTATTATAGTTTCCAACAAAAGTTTTCTTAATGTTGTTTCATTATTACCGATTTTCCAGCCATGCTACTTGATGTGAATATCAAGAATTTATTCTGAAGTTTCATGATAATAGCTTTCATTACTTCGCAATCAACGTCTTAATGTTAGAGTGAGTATGATTTCAAAGATATCCCCAAATTGTTTGGGCGGTAGTTACCATGGAAACAATTTGGGAGTTGGAAAATATCTTGAAGTTCAGTTAATTTCTGACTGCGTAACAGTTGAACTTTTCATTAATACATTTCGCACAGTACCCAGGCATAACGTCTGTAAATTGCCTGCAAGATATTATTACACACCTTATTTGTATTAAGTCCACAAGTGGGATTTAAATCATAATTTTAAATAATTTTCTAAATTTACAGAAGGTTAAAATTTAGCAAGTTATACTTCCATTCCTGTAATTACCAGTATTCTATAGATACTTCCTTAATGACAACAAGCATTTGATATGATGTAACAGTGTAAATGTTTTATTGATCAGCCAGATAAATGTTAACTATGATATTTATCTGCTTCATCATTTATAAGTACGACAGTAATTTCAGTTAATACAGAAGAAAATATGTAGATATTATGATTCTTAAATGGCAATAATACTAAAGGGCCAACAAAATTTAAGAACATAAATAATGTCTGTTTAGAAACACTTTTTCTTGGTGGAAAATTAACCCGAATTGATAAATTAATTTTTCTGCGAAGATAGAGATCCAATACAAATGACGACGGAGACAGTTTAAATTTAACTGAAATTTATTATAAGTACAACATGGATACCAATGTAGCCATAAATACGCGATAGATAATAGTAAAAAAGAATACTTAATTATATGATAAGTCGAGATGTGTGTGCTGTAACACAATACATCCTCGACATCATCGCCGAAAAAAAAAAAAAAGTAAAAGCCAGTGAAGGCCAGCGAGAGAAAAATACATGAGCCAGCAAATCGAGAGAGAAAACTAGCATCGCACCTTATATATGTGTATGATTAAGAAATTTACATTTTCAATAACATGCCGATTGGGATCAATCAGTGATTGAATCTGTGCATATCGTCGATCGCAATTCTGACCAACTAGAGCCAACCACAAGATTCGAAAAATTATAGTCTTGCTGATGCTGCCGATAAAAAGAGGAGAGATCTAATTGACCCCAACACTTTTATATGATTATCACAAGAGAATCGGACAGGCAATCCCATGCATTTGCAAAAAAAACTGCACATCTTCACTTATTTAGAGAGAAATAAAATAAATGAAGAAATGCGATCTGTAACCAGTTGAAATAAATATTATTAGATTAAATCATTAGATTTTATTAGTGAAATAAATATTTCGTTTTATAATTAGAGTGTAATCTATGTAGGTTTATTCCAAAAAACATTTCCAAAATCAGTAATTACTTTATTCAAAATGTGTTTTAAACAACTATTTCTATTCGGTGCAATTAGAAACCCTAAAAATAAGGTAGATGAGGCAAAGGTTCCATTTGATGTTTCAGCTCGTAAATCCAACTGACGTGTCTGAACATGCATAATTTACAGAATGTTTGCAGCGAAAGATGTTCTCTATGATGCTGCACCTGGGCGCCGAACTACATCCCATCAGAAGAAATTACCTATGACTATCCAAAGTGAAGTTTCTGTTATTCATCACCGGAGACCACGGTACCCACACCAACAACAGCCCTGCAAATAATTACTGGATTTTACCTCTTACCTAAAAGGTGGAACAAGAGACTGTTTACGTTCGAGTGGCAAGACTGAGATGGTAGAATACTTCCAGGCAAGAGTTTCATCCCAGAAGATTTCGAAGCCAAAGTCCCTTTATCCTGACAATATCCTGGCTAAATTTTGGATCTTGACAATAGAATTGAATATTTTTACCCTTAAGTGATTCAGATTCTAGAAGACCTCAATATATATACATATGGCTCAAAAATTGAGGGTAACGCAGGTTCCTCCTGGCCTGCAGGACAATACACATGTACGAATGGAGGCTAAATTACAATCAGAGAATAGCGTATTGCAGGCAGGACTCTTGGCAATAAATGAAGCTATAATTCAAGTAATCCAACAAACGTTGTTCGCAACATCTAGAGCGACAGCATTGTCCAGTATCCTTGCGATCAAAATACTTAACTCAGAGAACGCGTACCTCCATGAACTTAAGACGTGTGGGTTCATAGAATGAATTTGCCAAAATTAAACTCGCGCTGTTAAAATTCATTATATTTTTGCTTTTGGAAAAATAACGCTTTTGACTTTAGACATCAAGAATACAGTGAGTAGCAAGTACAAATCGAATCTACTCCATTATTATCCACTAATAAAGCCCGTATTTATATGTTCATTCATCGCGCATCTCCTTCACTTGAAAAGTGAAAAGTGCATGTCCTGATAAATATATTTGTTCACTCTACAATTAAAATGCATATTCTATCGTTGAGGAACAACTATTAATCCATTATTGCAGGGTGTTACATCTTTCTGCTGGTCCTTTGTTCCAGGTAAGCGACATAATTTTATAACAAACGAATACTTTACCTGAATTTTTCTCCACTCAATGCCCTTTCGATGAAACAATACCAATCTTATTCATCTTCATTTCAAGAATCGTCCTCTCCCGATTGCTTATCATATTCCCAGAAACTTCCATGACCTGAAAATTCTAGAACATCCTCAGGTCCATTGGTCTCATTGCCAAAGTCTGATCTTCATCAATTTCAACTTCAGTAAAGAAGTTTACGTAAACGCTGCATTTATTTTTCTGCAGAAGTTGCCATTGCCATAAACAGTTAAGTTCTCTAATCTGGCAAGAAAATAACGAGTTGACCGTATCAGCTACGTTTAAAAACTAGTCTGTGGAACAAACGGAAGACGTTAGGGTTATTTAACAACCCCAGTAACTAATAAAACGCATTAGGGGACTAAAATCTGTAGCACTTTCAAATTCTCAGAAAGTAATGAACAGTAAGAAAGCAATGAGCAGTGGCTAGTTTTCTGGGAATCTGAATTTTCGGAGTTTTAAATAAGTAAAGTTATCCCAGCGTCCTTCCTCGGGTTAAAAAACTACGAACAAAACAGCTGAAACAATTCAAACTTGATCCCCAACAACCAAAACTACCTATAAACTGGATAAAGTTCAGATTAAATATTTAGGAAAAGGAAAAGGTTTATCAGTTAGCAAAAGAGAGCTACGATAAAAAGGAACTGCTTTCAATCTTACAAAATCACTAGTTTCGAAGAAAACACCAACGCATGTCTCTAGAATCTCCCAAGAGAGAATGGAAGAAAGAACAACCAGCCGCCTACACTTTCGATGTCTTACGAGCGTCTCGCCGAAAGTAATGGGTCCAGGAACGAAATTCTATTCATAACTCGAGATGGTCCCCTAGCTACTTCAAAAGATTCAGATTGGCTGTTTCGGAAAACTGTGCATGCAGTGACAAAGGCACTCCCATCCGCTATGACACCGTTTTCCTCTTACTCCTTCATATTTCAAATCTCCCTCAACAATACATGAAATTTCCCTGGCTTTCAAAATCTGTCTCAAATCCACTACGTGCAAGAAGAAAAAAAGATTAAACCTCCTTATGGAGTTTATAAAGACAAAATGCGCAGCTGTTTAGATGCTGAAATTTGATTTTGCCATCAATACCTTAATATAAACTCTTAAAAGAACGTTGGAAAACTATAGACGCTACTTTTGTCCATGAGTCCATTTCTGTCAGCAAATAGTTTACCGTGACTCTGTACAAGTTTTTTTAAAAAAAAATATGTTTAACCATTCCACTGTTATTCATCGCCACAGAAAGTATGTTTAAGAATTCCCATTTATCTTTCCAATATCTTTTTTAAGAGTATAAAATAGACAAAAAATATTAAAAAACGCACAAAAGCGTGGAAGGGTACAAAATTTGTAAATAATTTAAAATAATATATAATTATATAATTATAATTTAAAACAATATTTTAAATTTATTTTACCTATAATTATTTTTAAGAGTATAAGCATTTATAACTTAAGAGTATTTATTTATATCTCTAAGAGTATGTATTTATGTCTTTTAAGAATATGTTTTTGTTGTTTAAATTGTTATTTCTTGAACCCTGTTAGCGTATTTGTAATGAAGCACATTTCTTTTGTTTGCAATGAAGGCAATTAATCTCCGGTAATGGTGCACGTTGGTGATGCTGGAATACTTCAGTTCTGGGAACTAGAGGATTTGCTGCTGTTGTTGGAGGCAAGGGTGTGTGGATTTATTTGTTTGGCAAAATTACATTTAAAAAAATAAAATTAAAAAAAATAGTGATGTAAATGACTTTAGGCTTTGAGGGTCAATTAGAAGATCTCTTCCACACGGAAGTCCCTTCTAACATCATACTGAAACTTTGATGATTTACTACAACTTAAGTGCGAATGGCAGAATTTCAGGTTTTACACCAAACAATGCAACTACATTCATCAAATAAATCGAAAACGTAAAAAAGTAATTTCGAGTTTGCAGAAGTCTCCTTTAAAAAATCCAATTGTTCACATACGGTGTTCTTCCATATCCGTTTATTTATTTAACGGAAGCTGCATTGCTTTTTAGAGAGCTTATGTGTTTGGATTTATTAATATCGAGAAAAATCGTTTTGTTTCCTTTTGTATTAAGGTGTTTCTACTTCAACGTTTGTTGGGAGTAAGTGACAATATTTGTTGAAAAACAGAGAAGAGCCTATATGAAAGCTATATGGATACTGAGACCTCACTCTCTCCCAGTCTCTGAATATCCTATTATTCGGAGATAGCCCGTATGATGTCAGCTACAGCTAGTTTTAAATTAAAATTCTACTGTCGAATAGAGAGTATTTCTACCTTCACTTTATTTTGATATGAATAATATTCTTAAATGTTTAATGACATTTTTGTATAGTAAGTTGAAATAAAATTCTCGTGCTTCCAAAGAAATTTATAAATAATCAATGAAGTTATAATTTTTGAAAGCAGTAATGCATATTATTAAATGAACTACAACATTCAGCGGTTAGAATTTGAAAGGGGTATATGTAATTACATTGAATAATACAAATATTTATTCAAGTGAAGAAAACTATAGGTCAAAATAGCTCCAACCTTTACTGTCAGTAATGTTTCCATTGTGTTTTCGATTATAAAAAACGAGTAGTTTTAAAAAGAATTTTCCCCTATGAAGTTATTACCTTTGAAGAAAAAAACAGATTTTCTCTGAACGGCTAAGGTCCCAAAGGTTAAAGTTTCGGAAGAAAAAGAGCATAAATCTTGCTAAAGAAGGAAGAAGAAGTTTTGAGTGCCAGTCTGTGTAGAAAGCAACGCCTTTAAATGGAAATAGGATCCAAAAATATTCGAACGTGCAATTTTGCTTTGTCTCTTTCTCTTAAATGGGTTTCTTGGGAAAACATATCTAATTTCAGGAAATGGTCTCACTGATTGTTTTTTAGCTTGCATTAGAAAATCTCCCGAAAGGTCGAATTGTTCTTCTGTATCTTTGTTTTGTATTATTGTAATGATAAAAAAAATACGAAACGAGTTGTTCTAATGTTGCTCTGACATCTTTCCGAGTTTAATTTCAGATGTTTTGTTATTCATATTATTGAAGCATATCGTCATCTACGAATAAATAGTTTTCATTTTTTTTGAAATCTAAAGTAATGAGAGCATTTTTTGTCTTAAAGAGGGGAGATAGGAAACATTTTTGTGGTATAATTTATGATTTAAAAATTTCATTATCTATTCATTAGATTTTGAAGAAACCTAGACTCTACACTTTAACAGTGCTAGAGTCTACAGCTCGTCCATTTCAGGCAAGAGTCCATATTTCCACATCATTTCACACAAAACATTACCAGAATGGTAACATTTGGCAGCATTAGAAATCTTACCTTCTTATTAAATTTCTCTTGCAGTAGTATACTGTTTACATATTAGTCCTCTCCTTCACGATTTCTTGAATATAGGCGTAAATAATACGGGGTGTCCCAAAAGTCCTTGACACATTACAAAATTTAATAAAAAAAAACAAAAAATATGATATTAGTGTGCGATTTTCACTAAATTGTAATACACAGCATAAAGTGTTTTTTGACATTAAGAATTGATCAACTGTTTGCATATAGATAACGCTAATAGTATAGCATTAGTTTAGTAATGTTAGCTTCTAATCCGTCATTTTATGTAAGTATGACGACTCCCACGGAAAGAGCAAACTACGTCGGTTGGTACTTTGAAAAAAAGTCGATTATTCAAGTTCAAAGAAAGTTTCGTACTACGTTCCATAAAGCTGCTCCTTGTTGAAACCACATTTTGTTATGGCAACGAAGATTTTTAGAGACTGAAAGTGTGTTGGACAGACCAAGAAGTGGTTGTCCACGCACGTTAGATGATGATGCCGAACGAATCTGCCAAATGTTTATTCGCAGTCCTGCATGGTCAATTGGAAGTGCTTCACAGGAATTAGGAATTGCACCAACAACAGTACGTCGATACTGTTTTGCGGTACATGCATTTATTAAAATTAAATTTCTGATTTATTAACAATTTCTTTATGGGAAATAAACTATTTGAAGCGCAATGCAATTTAGTGAAAACCGCATACTAATATCACAAATTTTTGATTTTTTAATGAAATTTTTGGATGTGTCAAGGACTTTTAGAACACCCTATATCTTACCATGTGAAAGGGTTGAAAATATATTAAATTATCCATTATGAAAAATTGGTGATATATGAATGAATACCAGTAAAAAAATATCATTTTTACTTTCACTTAGGTAATTACCCACCTAGAAGAACTTTGACCTATAGTGGAAGAATTGCTGATATATATTTACAATTGCATTGTGACACTAATAGAAAGATAAAAGAGATCAAGTTTTTTGATTAAATATTTTTATTTACACATTTAAACTTATACCTGCCATTTTTAAAATTAATAATATTCTAGAATATTGAAATACAAAAAATTCGCGTGTATACAGAGAAACTCGTGATGCACACAACATACAGATAAAACAAAAAACAAATTACACATTAGTACAAAAACAAGTAAAAATTATTTAAATGCTGCAGACTTTAAAATTGAATAAGATAACGCGAAAATAAGAGAATGAGATAATTAGAGAAATTAGAAAAATTAGAGAGCTCTCTATCGTGATTATATTTTATCGTATCATAACGGGAGAAGATCTCACTTTACTAAAGCGATTTCTTTTGCCGCTCCTGTGCTGAGCTAGTATTCTTGGCGTCACAAGAAGCAAAATTTAAAATGCTTGGTGAAATTGCAGATTTTTTACTGCAGATCAATTCATGAACTGGTTAACTTTATTTCAAGAAGATTTTAGAATAGATGTCCGCCGCAATGTTACCTCTATTTTTTACATTTCATTGCACTGGCACACCGTCGTTCTGAAGAGGCCCATGACAAAGGATCGGCTGTTTGCACAATATATAAGCAGCCTGTCACTTTTCCAAGAAAATCTTTAGACATCGTTACCGCTCAGCATCTTTTGCAGAATTCACCACATCATTTTACTGAATATCTTTATGCCCGTCTGGACGAGAACCGAATAATAAAAATTATCGGAACTCGAAACCTCCAGACGTGTAACCGTTATGTTCAGAATTCAAAAAGTAATATGCACTAGACAAAGGAAACTCTCCCAGCCAGGTGATGCGCAGACAGATAACACCACAAAACTTCCGCCGTTAAAAATGGCGAGCATATAGTTCCGTGAAATAACAGTGATTTACAAATTAATAAACATCGAAACATTGAAAGTAATTACATAAAAAGTTAAAGCAATTAATAATTAAGTTTATTGCTACAAAAAGAAAAATGATAAATTGAGATAATTATTAAAACTATAAAAAATCAGTTTAGAATTTAAAAGTTGCCACAAGATAAGAAAGAAACTTTGGTGGCGAAAATATAAATTATTTAAAAGTACTGGCAAAGCTGAAAAATGATGTAATTGCATTTTTGCAATCTAACACCATGAATACTCTTTTCTCAGTCGACATAATAATTCCGATCTGTACTAATCTGATTTAAAGTTAGTTCAAAAGTTTTTACTTTGCCGTTTCCTCAAAATTAAATAACGGAATCAAACATCGTTTAGAAAGAAAGTTGATTTACGTTACTTATCTATCACAATAAATTTTCTGTATTCTTGATAACATATCGATTTTATTCAAGTAATTTTGCAATGAATATGTTATATCCCACTAAACACATTAACATTTAAATTGCCCATAAAACACACAACTCATTGAGATACTAGGATACCAAAATTTGTTTAAAATACTCTATCATAATTCTTTATCAATTTTTATTTATATAAATATTGTTCTGTAGCAGCTATCAATCATATGAAAATCATGCATAAAATTTAACGCTTCTTGAACATGTCAGTTAAACTGTTTTAGATAGATTTTACATTGATTCCTTTTAAAGATTGAATTAAAATGTTAAGAAAAAGTAATTTTATTGCGCTTTGTACAAAAACTCCATATTTTTTAATAGCAATAAAACATTTCTTTGAATACTTTACCATAAATGAGTAAACAATTGAGATAGTTAATTCGAAAAAATATATTGATTTCGAGGGCTGTTTTTTTCCCTATCGCCGATGAACCGCAAAAAAATAGAAGAGTAGAGAACAAAATGAAATTTTTACCAAAAGTTATGTTCAAACATGGTTACTTTTCGACATAAAAACAGAGACGATTCCTGCATTTGTCATATCGGTGGACCAGCTTTTTGATACCTTCTTTGAAGTACGTTGCCGTCGTTGAATTTGGCCTCCTAGCTAGTTCTTCAATTCTAGAAAGAAAGGAAAATCACTCGTCGCTAAGTCGGCGCTATATGCCGGGTGTCAGACACGTCCCATTGAAACTGCTCCAGAAGCTGCTTTGTAACAACAGCACCGTGAGGGCAACTCCAGAAGTCAGAATGGCTCTTCGTATTCGGTGTAACGTCTGACAAGAAACAGATCGTTGATCGTTTTCCACAAACCAACCTTCTGCTTGAAGAAAGCGAATAACACTACGCAACTCGCACTTGGCGAGAGCATCAATTCTACTAGCCATTTTCACGTGCCGACAGCTGAGCTCAAACTGGTCAGCTGGCGTCGGCAGTAGTTTAGGTTACGGTTAGAGACATGCGCAGGACTGCGCATGTCCACTTCCTACCACTTGAGTGCTTGTTTAGCGACTCCATCGGAGGTTGATAAAAAAAGGCCCTCCTATTTTTTTTTGACAAAAATACATTTAATAGCTGTCAGAAATCATTTCTTAAAAACTGCATTCAACATAAATGTTTAGTATGAATTAACATCTCGCTCTACCTTATAATTTATTCGTTTAATGTCACAAAAATTAGAAATTTCCATTGAACTATCGGCGCATATGATAAATACTCTATATACGACAATAAGGCTCTGCATGCCTTGCATAGTGAGCCTTTGCAGTACGCTTCTTGATTTGAGCTGAGCTATTATCTGGGGTTTCAACAAATTACTTGCTATCCAGGTTCTTGCTACTATACAGCACGCAGAATTTAAACATAAGTATGCACATATTGTCTTTTTAAATGTCTTTTACAAAGAAACTATTGAAAGGAAAGAGCAGAATATATAGAAGAATCTACGTTCTAATAACATTTTTTTCATATTTACATTTAGAATAATAGGAAAGTCAGAAAGAAGTAAATTACAGAATTATGGCTTTGATTTGAAAAATAAAAGAATAAGGCAGATATATATAACATTCAAAATATTTACTATTATCTATTAATTTATAAAATAAGGACAACGTTCTTTAATGTGATTTCTGCCATTCATTGCAGGTAATATAGCTAACTTTTTTTAATATATGTGCGACTTAAAATTAAAACAATTATATTTTTAGAAAAAATATTGTTTCTTAAATTATAACAAGCATTTATTTCTTCCAGAATATATACCATTCACATTTATTTTTTGAAATTGGTTTAACGAGATGCAGTAAAAATGACTTATCGTTCTTCAGCAAACAGCATTTATTATCTCAACAATGGTCGTATATGTAATTGAGAAGAAAGAAAGAGAAAAAAAAAATTAGCTTTCAAAAGAAATGAATGCCGCTATTTTTCAGAACGTAAATCTTTTTCAATACATAATTTGAGTTTTTATTTGTGTGTTTTCTCGTTAAAAATCAAAGTATACAGAGTCTGTAGTTACCACAAGAAATAATAAGCGGAATAAATTACTTTTGAAATTGCGGCGACTTTTCTTTCCATTTTTTATGTAACTTTTTCGTAATTGATTTATTGTGCATAAATAAAGGGACAGATGAAATTAGTGGAAAAAAGCAGCGGCTATATTTGAAAAGCTGTCTATTAAGGTTTTCAGCTGTATTTTTACAACTTATTTAACTTATATATTTATAATATATAGTCACTTCTTTTGAAACTTTAGAAATAGGGTTCAAAAGAGTAAAAGGATATTTCTTTTATTGAAAGCTATGACACACATAATTTGAATAAAAAATATCTAAGACAGATAAAGATTACAAAACGCCTGAAATTTGAATTAATTGCAAAGGTAAGAGCCTACGGCATTTTAATCGCCAGAAAGTTGAGTTGGTTGTTTTTGATTTATTAGTTATTCCATAGGTGCCTGCTTGCTTCTTTCAAAATAACAGGCAAAAATACAATTTTTTTTTTTAATTTATCAAATGGACAATGAAATTTGTATCAACTTAAAACATGAATGAATTGTTTTCTTAGTTGCTGGAATGTCAAGAGGCTTAAGATATCGTCTAAACATATATGAATAATTTTTTACATATTTTTATGAAGAGTTTCTCATACGAAGTGGATAATGGTTGCATTTGAGTTTTAGATTTCATTTCCTAGATCAGTGGTCGGCAAGCTCAGTATTCAAAAGAGTTAAAGATCAAGAGCTTGACGAATAGGATTTCTTTTCAGAGCCAAATTCTTTTCAAGAACCATGTTTTTAGAAGTTTGTTTAAACTAACTACTAACACAGCAATTCTCCACCTGTGGAGCGCGCTCCCCAGAGGGGGTTATAACAT
Source organism: Araneus ventricosus (assembly GCA_013235015.1). Classification (NCBI taxonomy): domain Eukaryota; kingdom Metazoa; phylum Arthropoda; class Arachnida; order Araneae; family Araneidae; genus Araneus; species Araneus ventricosus. Next base: position 442,028 of record BGPR01000570.1, on the reverse strand, counting down.
TGATTGGGGGGGGGGGCGGGCAAATCGAAAAGAAAATATTATTAAGAAAATATATTATTTTATTGAAAGGAAAGTAAAACAAAATACATTCTAACATAATAAAAAATAAAATACACATTTACACTGATATAATATACTTATAAATAGGATTGTATATTTACAATCCTATGTAGGTATTTAATAATTAAATTAATTTAGCAATGCATGCTCAATGTAGGTATTTAATAATTAAATTATCAATAGTAAATTAAAAACAAGTTTATTAATTTTTAGTGATTTCTCTTGACGGAGTTCTCGCGAAGCCGCGAGAATGTCCGATGTGATGGACGTAAGGCAAAGCAATGGAGACTAAGAGGTAATAAGAGGGAGCAATTCTGGTTTGTCAATGCAGCGTATCGGCGTTGCAAAATATATAAATAAATTTACTTATTTTGGTAGTTTGTAAGATTTGTAATTACGGTTGTAGTGTAGCTTTAGCGTCAAAATACCAAAAATACATTATTATTGTATACATTGTTATTGTGAATGAAAATTGGGTCCCAAATACCGAAATGTTTTTACGCTAAATAAAACCAGATATTATAATAATTGTACGTAATCGAAATCGAATCATGACAGAGCCGCACTCAACTAGCTAAAGCCGCATTTGGCTAGACTAGCATATCACTGTATTAGATTAATGCTTTATTTGGAAGTTGCTTGAGGATATTTTTGATAGACCTCTTCATTTTAAAAACAACGAATTGATTACATGTTACCAATGACCCCATGTTACCAAACCACAGAAAATTCATAAAGTTTTGTTAGCAGGATATAACGCACAACGAGAAAACTTTACAACTAATCATTTACACCAAACTAGATCCTGAGATCCTGAAAAAGAATTTCATCCAACATGAAACCACCAAACACGAAGAAATTACTCAAAATATCTGAAAAAATTCCCATCAATTTTCTTTTAAAATTATTTTTCCCCATGTGAGAAGGACATTTAAATCATTTTACGATAAATGTTAAGGCAAAATTACATTATGTTAATGTAATTTGTTCATTGTTCGGTGCATATTAAAATTAATGTCATTAGCATTGTTAAAGTAGCTAATAAGAAACCTTGTAAAATTATTCAGTATTCAAAGTAACAAATTACTCTCAATTAAAATTTAATGAAAAGTGGCATGATTCCAGAAGAATACGGAAGAAAATTGGCACGCATATGTGTTTCAGCTAGTCTTAAAAGCCATCAAGCACAAGTCACGGTGATTAACATTGCGTGAAATTAGGAAGAAATATATTAAACGTATACAACAGATGTCATTGCCATGCAGCTTTGGGATTACACTCCAATTAGTCTGCCAGATGTATGTTTTAATAAAAATGTTCTGACATTTCTCGTACGAAACTTAGATTTGTTTCAGCTCTAAGGTTACCCGAGTAGAAATTATCGTGAGAGCAGAATTTTGCATACAAAGTAAGGCATTTTATTCTCATTTGTTTCCAGAATCGTAATTCTTTCTTAAAACTCTTTTAGATGAAGTAAAAAACAGTTGATTAAAGTTAAAAATGTTGGAAATAATCTTATATTCACACACATCCATTATAGATATGTTAATAAATATTAGCCCATAAAAGTCCGATTTTTTTAAAATTGATTTTAAAATGATTTTTTACTTTCATTTCTTCAATAAAATATGGGAAAAATTCTTTAAAAAAGCCTATTTTGTTTTAAGTATGGTTTATGGCTAAAAAACAGTTTGCGACAATGCTGGATTTTATTTTAGAAAAAACATTTCCTCGATAAATTTCTACAATGTCAAACACAGATGAATTTTAATAAATAATAATACGGATAAGGAATTTCCTTCAACATTCTGGAATAAAATCTGGTATTCGCAAGCGTATAAACAAAGCAAAATAAATGCAGACTCAAGTGGAAAATATCAATTTATTTTTATTTTTTATCACTCAGACTATCTATATGTTGTAAATTGATTTAATAAAAATTTCAGCATGCATCTTATTGGTAACAACAGGCATTAGAGCTTCAGTCTTAATCTCAAGAATTTAGAAGTCAAAACTGGGTATGTTGCTTAAAGGCAACACTAGACCTTTTAAGGGTTAAAGAAAATTAAAGTATAATACATTAATACTATTCTCTATGATAAGTATGTCTAGTAAGACAAGGGCTCTGAGGAGCACAGTAAACAAAGATATTATTTTGGCGGGAAAGGAAAGAAACATAGGTTTATTTTTTGAAGTACAGAATAAAAGAATAAATACATGGTACAATGTGTACTGTTAGTATCATTTTTGCTAAGCATATTCTTTTACCGCAGGAAAACTTATTCTATATTATTACTTTAAACACTGACGAAGGATAACCACAAAAGAGTTTACCTCGTCTTGCCTTGGGGACATTCGGAGACATTGAATGATGGTAGCCACGACAGTAATCGGAACTCAGGTTGGAGAACTAACAGCCGTCACCGACTATGGCCCAACCCCTCCCGAAGGAGGTACGGCCCGTCATCGGAGTATAGGTAACTTAACCCCACAACATAATTGTACCCCAGCAGAAGCGAGAACCCTCTTGCTAATCCGGAGGCTTCTCAACTACGAATTTGTGGTGCGCCCTCAGGGGACGAAGGATAATGTTCACTGGCTCTGAATGGCATTTTCCTGTGTAAAGAAAATGATATTGAAGGGCTCGAAAATCTGATGCGTACTTTCAAATATGGAAATTTTATTATATGCGAATTTTCTGGCTTATCCAATAACTAACAATAACAACAATAAATGTTAACAATATAAACAATTTAATGTAGAAATTTATTTAACCTCATAATTAAATGACATAACTTGTTTGGGACATTTCTGTTCTTTAAAACCATACAAGAATTAATAGATGTCCAGAGATACTTATTTGTTCTAGAGATTCTTAATTTTATATTTATTACTAATTTCATTTAACTGCATATTTTATTATCGTAAATTCGTAGTTCAACGCACGAGTCAGCCGCGTCAATGTACTCTAAAAAGTTAAGATCCAGTTATTAACTTCACTGAATTTTATTTCCAAACTGGAACCGCAATGGATATCGATTGCCTCCGTTTCCATATGATTAATTATCAAATATATTAATTTATATTTTTAACAAGAAAAATCACATAAAACAGAGATATATCTTCTACGAATAATTTTAAATCTGCAAACAGCTTAATATTTCGAATTTTAAAAATATTTGTTACATATTGAATTGCATGTGTTGCGAGAAGTGACTACTGTGTTAGAATAGAAAGATTGAGACATTCATCTTAGAGAAATGTTCCTTTTATAAAATATATTTAAATGTAAGACTTGCCATGAAATGCTATCGAACAAACACTTAGAAGCACGTAAATATCAATAAAGACGTTATTACATTTGTAAGCTTTCTATATTTTGATATATGGTACTGAAGATTCCTGCCTTTCGCAAAGATTTATTTATTCCCAAATAATCTGGATGTTCCCATGGCGAATGTCAAGCGATATAAAAATGGCTTTCGATTTATATGCAACCATTGTATTTGATGTATTTCGCTGTTTAACAGCATAGTATATGCTTATCTTTGATTGAAAGATCCCAAAACTGAATGTAAAGTACCCCCATAAATAGCTATGAATGATATATTCTAAATGTATCAAATAAATCACATAGAGAAGTTAATTGGAAGGAAAAAAGGGAGGTTGAATAAATGTGGAAGAGTCAAATTGTTTCTGTTCTTGAAACCGGTGTTTTATAAAATTGCTTTCAATGTTTTGTTAAAATATTTACCCAAACTTCCTGTAACCATACGCAAGATAAAAATTAAATATCCTAATTACGAAAATGTATTTCTTTTCATGTAATGAAATATGAATTTTCAGATGAAAAGAATTTTTTTAATATCTTAATATATTTTTTTGAGGCTACAAATATGTGAATAGTTTGTAATGTTTTTAATATCAATAAGCTTAAAGTAGATTAGCCTTCTAACCAGAATATCCTTTGATTGCCCGGTTACTTAACATATACTTTAGCGGTCATAATCACTGACATTCCGATTACAAGGTTAAAGGAAGTTCAAAAGCGTTTTAAAAGTCAGGGTAAAATACAATCAAATATATATTATATAATTACTTACTCTAATTTACTTAAGCCAACAGAGAAGTTATTTGAAAATTCAATTAACTTCTTGTTCAAATTTTGACGTTCATCACATTTTTTCCTTCATCGTTTTCCAAATATAAGACAAATTATTTGGCATTAGATAGTTTGAATGACATATCACACTAAAATAAATTCTCAGAAAAGTAGAATTCAAGTAAATGGGAAGAAATAGGAATTATCATTTTAAAAATAACAATTATCATCCAGCATAATTGATTTATTGAGAACATTATTCAAACACCAACATAGACACTGACACGAATGTTATAAAAAAAGGGGGCTTTCTGTGTTCTGGTAGATAAAAAGCGTTTCGCATTTATTCAAAAGACGAATGAAATATTGTCTCAAAAGAGTGGAAAAATCATATATCACTTCATATAAAAGTGAGAATAAACCTTAAAAATATATTTACTATTAAACGAACAGTTTCTTCCAGGCAGCAGGTCTTCTTTTAGTCAGATATATTAAACAAAAGAAGAATTGCATGGTAATTGAACTATTTAAATTTTTTCGATCATTGCATTGAATTATTTACAAGATGCATTTTTTGCTGTATTAGGCTCTATCGGGCACACGGAAAGCAGTTCAGTTTCTAATTTTGTTTTCATTTGGATTACTGATTTTTTTATATATTTGAAGAGAAGCTAAATTAAGAATATCACGAGTCCAAATTATAATGTCAAGTAACATACATATAGAAAAGATTTTGTTTATTCTTATTTGAAACTACGACGAAATAACGTTTGAAGAATTCATCAGACCAGGAGAGCTAATTGATTGTTGTGTTTAATTCAGTTAGTTAAACAACTCGTTTAGAAATCTGAAATTGACTATATTGGAACTATGTGGCCGCATATTGGAAGAGATTAGAGTTTGAAAATTAGGTTTGCATTTCTCCAGTTTGCTTTATCATTATAAAATGTTTGGAAAGTCACACAAACAAATTTCATCAACGTTATGAATGGGAACATAGAAAATTTTATATTCTTATAAATTTATTTCTTAGACACGTTTCTATGGGTCTAGGAAAATTTTGAGTCTTAAAATTTATTTTTTAGACTCTTTGTGTAGTGATGACCGTCAACGGAAGGTGATTTTCCTTCCAAAATAAGTCTAGAACAACCCCTCGGAGTTAGACCGGAAATGGGGGTGCTGGACTCCTGTGATTGGTTCCGAAAGAGTTTCACTTGCAAACTTTGTTTATTGCTTTTGTGTCTAGACTTTTTGTGTATTTTTTCATTGTATATCAGAGAACTTGATGCAACGCTATACGGTTACCAGGGTTATACGTTCGACTCTAGAAAGAACGTCCGCTGAGAGTTTTAGCAATCTTTAATAATTTAACAGTCCATTTAATTAATTTGAGTAATTATTGAGTTAACTTATATTTTTAAATGAGTTTTCTTCGCACCAGCATTTTTTTAACAAATAGTAGATACACTTTTTTTAATCATTGCAAAATTTGAAGGCCATAGGAGAGAGAAATATTTAATAAATGCCATTTTTCATATTAATGTTCATGCTTTCAGCCAAACCAATGAAATCATTTTATTAATCTTAAGAAAATACTTCAAAACTAATTAACTTTATCTCTCAGAATGAAGACATTCTCTTCCCGCCCAATTAACTTCAACGATTTAAAGGTTTCAAACTATTGACACTCTTCAAAATCGATCGATACTCAGTCAACGGACGCTCTCAGCGGGTTTTCTGAACTCTTATTTGTCTCCTCCTCTGCTCAAATTGCAACTCATGTTCAATTTTTGCGTAGTTATATTTTTTTATTTTTTTTAAATTTTGCTCTCCTTTCAATGCATTATCATCACCACGTTATTATTAACTCAAATTTCAATGCTTTCCTTTGTTTTTAGTTTTAGTCCTGTTATTTTATTATTAATCATTTTTGTGCTTACACTGTATTTTTTTGTACATAGGCTATCCGTATATTTATTGTTTTTTTCTCTTCCTTTTATATAAAGTAGATTAGTTGTGTTGCCTGTCTACTATCCTTCCCAATATTAAAATACTATTTGTTTTCTTGCCAATTTCATGTCAGGTGTATTGTAATGCGTTGTTTCTCATACCATAACTAATAATTTTTCATCACTTCAAAATTCAGTTATGCCCTATGGCCCAGCAAATCTAATCGATGCCCCATATGGCCAGTTTGTGTACAACTACACTCATCCAAGAAAGTCTGTGTGCTCTGTTGCCTTTAAACACATCGCACGGGGTCAGGACGACTTAACGGAAGCAAGGACAGACTTGTAGTCAATCATCTCTCCCTACGGGAGTACGGTCTGCATTTCCTTCCATGTATACGCAATCAAATGACAGGGACCCCTTGGGTTCCGAGCTCGGGGGTATACTGTGGCGTTATTGTTAATGTACAGTGAACCCTCTCTACAGCAGCCATCCTTCGTTTCCAGAAAAAAATTGGCCGCTCAGAGGGATGGCCATTCTAAAGGAGCACCATGTTCGGAAGTGCATTATACGTGTTTAAACAAGCCCCAATTCATTATTTCTGAAAAAGCGAATATTAAGAATCGTTTAAAGTAAAAAGTATTTAAAAAATTTAGAGTTTATTTTTGAAAAGATGCAATTTGCGTTTGCTTGGTTCTTTCAACTTTTCGAGAGGAAATTGTTTTCTGTTCTGTTTTTTTTAATTGGAAAAATAAACGTCTAATTGTTCATTGTTAGTAGCTGAGAAATGGACAATAATGTTACCTATTTTCCTAAAGTCTGTTGAGCTGTTGAGTATAGGTCGTGTAAGAGTTCGAATTAGCGCCTGGAAGGCAAAAATGACCCGGTAGAGGCCAATTACCAATAGAGGCCAAATCCCGGTAGAAACCCAACCCCGGTAGAGCCTGGAATTTATCTTTCTCTTCACATTGGGAAAGGAATCAAATTTGATATGATTTTCGGTGTTGTTTTCGAGTGTAAGAATTATTCTATTCTTTCTCAGCTCCCTTTTCTCCAAGATCAGAAAGAAGAACGGAATTTATACTTCATTAAAATTGAAAGGACGGCCAACCTCGTTTCTAAAAGGGCTTTCAGTGGCCGTTAATAGAGGTTATTTTAACATTATGTTTATGGGCCAAAACTTTCGTGTCAAATAAAAGTGGTCCTTTAGGGGTGACCGTTAAGCAGGGGGTTAAGCGCTTAAAGAAGTTTCACTGTATTTCAGTTCTTATTATTACTAATAATTCTATTTATGGGCAAACAAATTAAACGCAACTCTGAATATGAAAGATGATACCATGTTGGCGACCTTTATAACTTCAGTATTAAAATCTCAGAAAGTCTGTTCATACAAATTTCGAAAATAATATAAAGTAAAAACGTTACATTGTAATAGAATACCTCGTATGAAAGTTTAGTGAATTTGAAAAAAAAAATTAACAATTGAAGAAGGCAAGGAAAATATTTGAAAAATTTGAAAATGATGGGAAAACTAAGGAAGTGCTTCAATTACTTTGATTAAAAAAATTTGAAACTATATAATTTTAGTCAATAAACGCTCGATTTCCCATTTAGAATTTCAAACTCTTTTGAACAAGAATGTACTAAGGAATTACTGTTTTCCTTTCATGCATGGTATATTGAAACGAAAGCTATACATTTTATGTGGATTTTTAACTCTTTCGCTTCATTTTATTGAGATTATCTATGAAAAGAGTTACAAGAAAAGAATAAAAAGATATATTTTGCCTTAAGAAATTATTTCATGCATGAACAAATTGAAAGGAAGTATATTGCCAAAATGTTTTAAATGTTTCCTAATGCATGAAGTTGATAATAATGTATTTTTGTTTGAATTAAATAGCATCCTTTTTAAAATGATGCTTGTGTTTATCGCAAAAGATATTAATGGCTTTCATGTACTTTTTCACGGTGCATTTGTTTACAAAATGAATATTTACACAAACGCTGCATTGTTCTTCTCCTATAAAAATCCAGTCCATGTAAAGACGTATTATAATTATTCAAGGTTATTGCAATGTTTTCCTAAACTTTCGTATGAATTATAAGATACCGATTTCTTTATAATGCTTCATCCTGAGGATAAAATTATTATATTAAACATCGAAAGTAATACAAATTGTGTTTGGTTTTAACTATCTTAATATAAATAAAAGTCATTGTGGGTATGTGGGTATATATAGATGTGGCTATGTTCCACATCTCCTCCTAAACCAATGGACGGTTTTCAACCAAATTTTGTACACTTATTATTTAAGACAAGTGGAAGACACTTATGAACTTTTCTAAATCCAAAAGTTAATTAAACAGGCAGTTAATTAGAAATTAACCGAAACCGTTTTTCAGCCGTAACTTCGAAGCAAATTGTCCGACAAAATATATTTTTATACCATCTTAAAGTTCAAATTTTACCTTTTCAATGATACCAATTTTATTTCTGTGACATTTTCCCTTCGATTGTTATTAATTTTTTAAAGTTCCATAATTTTTAAATACGTGCAGACGATTTTGAAATAACGAATATTTTTAGCTACTCCGCTGCTAGGCAAAGGTTAGGGCGCTATTAGCCGAGAGCAACTTGTGGCGCCACTGGCTGCTTACGCGAGTCGCCTGCCATTATATCCAATGGATCCTATTAGCCGACGGCGATCGGTGGCGCAACAGAACAAGATGTTGCCGCCTGTTCCCCTAACCGGCAACAACATCGGCAACATTTGGTGGCGCAGATGTTTGACGGGGCATTGTAGTAAATGGAGCCTATTAGCCGAGGGCAACCGGTGGCGCTACTGATCATCCAATGTAGCTGCGCGCGCATATGATACGTCATTTAGAAATCTGCTCTCGGCTCTATAGTAATTCATTTAGCTGTCTATTGCATTTGCTTTTTTGCGATATTTTTTTAAAAATGTCCTAGGAATCGAGAAGGCAACAAGAGCAACAGATGAAAGACTTAATGAAATTGTTTGAAAACAAACTGAAGATTTCATTCTTGACGTGGATTCCTGATATATAAATGTGTGTGATTATTAATTTTGACAAAATGATTAAAATGTAAGAAATAAATTGTACACAAATGCAATTTGTGTCGCTGAAAAGCTAATTTTTTAACTTTAAATTAATTTTATTTATATTAAGATAATAATAATAATACACCGTTTCATGTTTAATCAATATTCATATACTTACTTAGTTGTTTGTTTTCATACATACTTTATTTGCTACTAGTTGCAAAAAACTATTATTTTGAAAGCAAAATAGTTCACCGTTCACAAAACTACGAGTAAACAAAGTAATAATTATAAGAGAAAAAAATAATTTTAAATTTCACAATATTTATAAAGAAGTAATTAGCTTCTGAATATTCATTCTGAAATATTCATTAGACAACAATTATTTTTATGCCATTTTAAAGACCAGAAAATGATCTTTTTAATGCTATTAATTCCATTGCGATGAAATGTTTTCTCCGATTGCTATAAAGGTTTAAAAATATTTTTTAACGTAATTTCTAATAATGCTTTTCATTCTTATAGAAATAAATTCAAGCCAAATTACTGTTTCGCGCGCGGGCTTTTGCCAGTGTTAAAATTAATATAAGAAAATATTGCTTTCTTTGACCATAAACAACAAAGTAGACTTTACACTTCCGGTTTCCTGTTGTGGTAGCATTTACAGCTTTTAATACGGTTACACAGTGATCCAATGATGTTAGTGAATTATTCTCTCGATGTTTTGTTTAATTTTCACAGTGAGATATTACAGAATATCCATCTGTACAGACGGTAATGGGCATTAACAAGGGACTTAATATTCTGTAGAGCTCTCCAACATCTTAAATTGTCAGGGACACCTTCCGACAAGCCGAGATTGAAAGTCGGTGTGCCTGTTCTACTAATACGTAACCTCGATATACCGAGACTCCGGAATGGCACACGGTTACAAATTACACACCTAGGTCCAAACGTCAAGAAAGATACTGTTATGACTGATATAGGGAGAAGTGATAGCGTTTTAATTCCACGCCTTCCGATAATACCGAAGGATTTATCATCTCAGTTCAAAAGGTAACAAATCCCTTTAAAAATATCATTTGCCAGGCTCAGGGCGAGACACTGAAAGTGGCAGGTGTATATTTCGAAGAACCATGTTTTTCGCATGGGCAACTATATGTGGCGTGTTCACGTGTGTCCAACCCACACAACCTCTACAGCCGTGCAAATAACGTGGTATACAAAAGTATATTAGTATAGATAAACAATTTACATAACTATATCAGCATACATGTACAGTACACTTCTGTCAGCCGTCCAATTAAATATTATCAACTGTCAGAACTTTTACTTTCCCCTTTCAAAATGCAACAAAACATTTACATTCGTGAATTAAAAAAAAAGAATATTTCAAATTCTTCGCGCACGAAGTCGCGGGTAACAGCTAGTAATATAATAAATGTGAAAGTGTGTATGTACAGCTAGTGATTATATAAAGCATGAGTTCCCAATCATTTTGGTTGGAAACTGACCACCTGTTGTGTAAAAAATGTGTTGAGGCCCACTAACTAAATTTACAGGGGAAAATTCAGCCATATATATTTATATAATAATGCTTACTGTAAAAGGATTAAAAATATAGTGTTTTATGACACAAGAATTGGCCCCCATGACCCATGACTTCGACTCTTGACTAGGTTTACTCTAGCCCAGTAATACGCTGTCTGTGGTCCATAGGTTGGGAAACGATGGATAAAAGCATAAAGAGGTGAAAGACAATAGTTTCCCTATTTTTTCCTTCTTAATTGTGATTTAAAGCAAAATGAAGTTTATTTTAATATTGAAATTGCAGAATAACTAAAATAAAATATCCATTTTTCGAAAATTGTACGGGACATCATACGCGAGTTTATGCTCATATTTTTTAAACAATAAGCAGTAAATTAAGAATCGTCTCAAGCCACGGTATGTTCTGTAATAATTTGAAAAATAAAAAACATAAAATTTTTCTCTTGAAATCTGCCTATATGAAGGTAATTAAAAATATTGTTTCAATTAGCATAATTATTTTATAAGGCGTGATAATAATTTTGGACGCAAAATCAACATTGAAAATATATTGCTACGATTACTGGAATTTCATATTTTTATACAATTCTTTAAGAATTTATTTCAATTTAAATGGTGACTACAAAAATTAGTCGAATTTTTATAACCTGTATATCCGTAATCACATAGATTTACAGAATTAAATTTCATTTGTTCATTGAGATATGATTTTAAGCACTTATGTAATTGAACTGTGAGGGATGCTTTTCTGAAAGCATTCTGCGTTAAAGAATTTTCTAAGACTGAATCGATTAAAACGGTGCACAGTAAATTTCGCCATAAATCAGGAAATCTTCCACTATATCCGTTTTAACAATTTAACGAAAATGTTTGTTTTATCAACGGTTAAAACTCAGATTGGCCAATATTCATCAAAAGAGTATGTGCATTACATTCAACAAGTTTTCTCCTGCAGTCTCAGAAAATTTACTAAATGGCTCAAACGTCTCAGTAGAGCAGAAGTGGCTATAGCATTAAATATTTATAAATTTATAGTATTAATAAATTTACAAAAAGACCAGTGAAATGAAAGCTGTTTTTGTTTTATAAACAGGGCTTTTTGTACTTGGATTTTTTAAAAATCACTTTGTATTTTAATTTCCTGAACTCAGCATAATGGTGCAATATGTTTGCACGAAGCTTTGATTTGATGTCTTTAAATACACCTTATCTTCCTCAGGTTCATTCTATTACATTCAAACCAAATTATTGTAGGTAATTAATAAAATTGCTCATACAATGTTTATTCCATTACTTTGAAAATTATTGGCAATAATAATATAAAATATAATCCAATTCTCAGCTTAAAAGTTTACAGGCAGAAAATATTCTTAATTTTTTTTCAAATTATCTCCTTTCAACTATATAAATATATTCTATCTCAAATATATTTGTAAATATAGTTCAAACGACTTCAATAATGATCAGTGATGCTAATTTTGACATCCCTTTAAGCAGTAAAAAAAAGAAATACGGAATTTTAACTTCAAAATTTGTATTAAAAGAAGAATTATTCATTAAGTTATGAAAAAAAAATATTTATTATTCTGTCAATTGCTACTCTCTTGTTTTTAAGAAAACAAAAGTAGTTATTTTGTATTTAAGAATTTAATTCAGCTAACCAATCAAATAATTGCTTATTTTTATCGTAACTAAATTATCAGCCTTTCAAACACTTTACAAATTTATCACGTTTATCACCAATGAGGATGAGAAAGAAAAAGAACTAAAATTAGGTTAAGAACATAATAAAAATAATTATGCTTTATTGCAATTTTCCCCTTGTGATTTGACCTATTTTATTGGCTTTGATGGCTAACATGTTTCATTTTGAGTGGTGGAAGAATTATGGACCAATTCAGTCTTCTGAACATCGATCGTATCTTTCCGACTGTAACTTATATCAGATTTCCGAACATCGGCAGTATCTTTGCGACCCTAACTTCCGCCGTCTCATCAGGAATAAAGATTTCTAGGATGAGAAAGGATTTTAGATTCCTCTGTTAACCTATTACCATTGATTTATGGATCCTATCCTATAACTCAAAGACAATTTTTAACTGAATTCTTTATATAAAGGAAATTGTTCTACCTATATTGCCATACATTTTAATCGCCTTGTTAATTGTTTAAACTAAAAAAATCCACTTTCCAGGATTTAGAAGACATGTGCAATTTCAGAGCATAAAATTGTTCACAATTCTTCGTATAAACAGGGTATTCAGAAAGGGTTTTGACAAAATTAGAGGGTTGATAATACACATGTAGACGAGCAAAAAAATTGTATTTAACAAGAGGTCGGAAATGACATTGAATTGGTGAAAATCGAGAAAATGCGTCTGAGCAGAGAAAACACAAAGAAAACTCTACAGCACATATTTATTGGACAGATTAGGTAACACACAGCTTATAATACAAAGAACAAATCCAAACTGTTAAAACAGTTGGTTAAAGTAGCGCCCGTGGAAGTGAAAACGACTGGTGGTCTCCCTAGAAGATCCCAGGTGTTTACTGGATTTCTGCGATACGTAGATAACTAGTTAGAAACTTTAGTTCGTACACAAGCAGGAGGACTAGGAAAAACCATAGTGTGACTACTAGCCGTCTGCGGCTACCACTTTCCTTACCGAGAATACTGTTCTGTTTTATTCAGTTGATTCCGTTCTCATAATTTATTATCCATGGTTCCCTTAAAAAAATTATTTTACCTCCCGATTTATTTAAAATCTAAGAGGACTATATTTACAGCTTTCTAAAAATATTGATGCATAAAAAATGAAGTAAAAGTCATGACGCTATTACTAAAGAATATGAAAAAATAAGCAGAATCTTCATTCCTTATCTTTCAGCAATAGAAGAGATCACACAATTAAATATTTATAAAAAATGAAGACGGTTTCAGCTGATTGCAACAACCAAATTCATTGTTGTAGATTATGTATAAAAATACTTTTTAAAAAATTGCCAAAATTTGAAAGAAAAATCGGACGTCAATTTTATTGGCATCATTGAAAAGATAATTTCGTAATTTTTAGATGTTGTAGGAATTCATTTTGTGCTATAATATTTTTGACCAACAAACGCAAAAATTCTGCTCAGTTTTTGGTTAAATGAAATTCTGAATAAAAAATCGCTTCACGGTGCACATTCACACCTTCCAAGGTATTTGTTCCAAATTTTGCAGCTCTAGATCCAGCTGTCTGTAGAGGGCCAAGACACACAGACACGCACATTCTCCTTTGTAATTAGTAGAGTTAAAACAGCAGCAAAACAAATACTTTATATAAATTTTTACAAAACAATTCCTCGAACTAGGGAAAAACCTAAACTAATTAAAGTTGTAGTTATAAAATGAAACAGGAAATTTAGTTGAGCTTCGGCGATAAATTATCAGTGCAGGCAATATCATGACAATATCTACGACTTTTATATTGAAAACATATTCAAAATCTGGCTATGCAATTACATTTTCTTTCTGTGTTAGGAAAAAAACTCCAACACATTGAAACCATTAAAACAACCACCATCTTCTAATAGAATTACTTTAAGGAACTTTCCTTGCTAAATTCATAGAAAATCGAGCAACGCGATTGGTCGTGATTTTGTAATAAACAAATTTAGAGACAGACGAAATGCTGAACGGTCTAGTTGAAACGGAATCGTCGCTTTCCTCGTTCAGTGAAAAACAAAAGCTAATTTTTAAGACAGATTATTCCAATTTGCATAATCGTCGCTTATAACAAGAAACATTATGATTAATACTCTTTCCGTAATACCAGATTTAATACTGATGAAAGAAGACAACTTTCAAGAAAATATGCTATAATAAACAATACTTGTTTCTAATGAGTTCTCAAGTTCCAGGGCAAAAAATTAGTGTAACGTAATCGCATGTTTATTTATCTCCATTACATTCTTATACTTTCTTTGCAAGTATAATCAATCATCATTACAGTGATAATTTTTATCTTTTCAACAGCAAATAGAAGGATTGTTTAAAATAAAAGAATTTGTGAAATGGTGCTATTAGGATAAGCACCACCTCACCTAAATTTCAGATAATATTGACTTAATGTTTTCGGACATAAAACAGAGCGAAAAATTTTGACGGCACCCTAATCGCCAAGAACTCTTAAAACTTCTTTCAGTGACTTAATTAAAGTATCAGAATAATTTCGCACCTGAAACATTATAAAAATAAAACTGCATTTTAAGGTCTTTCGTACTCTAATGAAGGAGATAATTAGAATTCGTATCGCTGACAAAGAAATTTATTCAATTCTTCAAGCAGTTCCGAAGTTTATATTAGTTATGAATTTAATTTAGCGACTAATAATGAATCTTTTTGAAAATCTGTATTCTCATATTTTTTTCCAAGTTTTCTGCGAAGATTAAAAAATAAGATTTTTGTAAAAATTCAGTCGGTTATTGTTTTTTTTTTGTGATTACGAATTCTTTGAGATAGAATCAAAGTTCTTTCCAGAGGTGTCTCATCCTTGAATGTTTCGTTTTAAATGCACGGAAACACAAAATCAGGATCACAAAGAGCTGAAACTTGGTTTGGCTGATTATGTACATTAAATATTTAGAAATTACTACAGTAAAAATTATTAAAAATTTTGATATAAATTATGAAAAAACCCGGCAAACAAAAAACTTCGTAAATGTTTTGGAAATGTTTGGATTTTGATACTCTAGAATGTTTTGACAAGTGAAGTATTTCTTTATCTACACAATCTTACAGCTAACCTAGAAGTGTAAAGTAATAAAAAGTATTATCAGGATTATATAACGGCCGTTTAAATCGTTATCACTTTTTTCTTCAAGAAGTTTAACTTTTTATAACTATATGGCGAACTTATATAACTGTGTAATGATTATTTTCAATTGTGCTGGAGTTTATAATCTCATTTTTTTCGCTAACGAAATCCTGGGTTGATCTCTTGAATTTCTTTCCTCTCTATATCTTCCTTAATAATTTGTAAGCGAGACATACTATTATACCGGGAGATGGATGGAATTGAGTTTTCAAAATGTGAGGACCGCATTCTATTAATTGGTACGGGCTAAGAGAACCTTATAGATTAATATTTTGGATGTTGCCAGAAAACTGTATTTTGGTCCAAATTCTTTTTATCTCCCCTTCCCCTACGTATAAAATAAATTGATTGAGCAGATGCTATGGAGTAATTTTAATGATTATTTCAGTGACAATTGGTAGTTTTTTGAAGATTATAGGTAATAATTGCTTGTCAAATGAAATAAAAATAATAACTTCTAATCTTAAACTGTTTATAAAAATATAATTAAATAAGAAGAAGCAAATCTAAAGATACATAATTGAAAAATACAAATAATCAGTCATTTATATTTTGACAATCATTGTTTATACATTTGCACAGCGAAATATAAGTTATTTCTGATTTTTTATAACTACAAGCCATCGTTCGATAATTCGATGTGCATTTACGGGACTGCGTCATATGACGTGGGTTCTTCTTTTAAGAAACGTGTAACTAGAGACCGAGACAACAAGACGTGCTAGTTGATTCCAGAAATAAATACCCAGGATTAAAATATCTGTATCAGTGTTGAGGATTATAACATGAGAATGTTGAATTCTTACTGTGAGAAAGATACAACAAAACATCAATGAATCTGCTTCTAAGTGGTTCTATTTTAATTCAAATACCTCAGAAAACGAAGAACCTTGTAATTTGAAACATTTTGTTGATCATCAAATCCTCCACAAATATAAATCTCACAATCTTCTTTTACTTGTGCATATGTAGGAGCAGTACTGCAGAGAAATCTAACAAGATGTAATTTATTTCCAGTGTTCAAAAGAATACGTTTACAATTTGTTGGCATTTATGTATGATGACTGGAAATTATTATATTTTTAATGATTTGCTCTTTACTCCGTAAAGTGGACTCCAAAAATTTTATCGGAATATTATCATGCCATCAAACATAGTATCTGCTCTTTTTACATTTGGCTGCATGAAACGATTTATGATTCTTTTGAAGTACGCCGCAGCAAAATCACCAACTTCTTTAAAGTTATTTAATTGTATTTGATTAACAAGCTCCATAACATCAACAATATGAATTTTTTGGTGCACTTAAAGCCATAAAGTCTTGGCGTGAGTTTGCAACATACTTATGGTTATTTTCAATTTTAAGAGCGAGTTCTGATTTTAGAGATCTTTAGTAAAGTGTAATTGTGTGTTTTTTCAAAGTTTTATTTATCAACATGCTCTGTGTTACCCAAAAATTATATAATGTTAAGCACAATAGCAATCCTTTCTAATGGAATAGCTCTTGTTAACGTTTGTAAACTTGTTGCGTTTTTTTAATTAGGCAGCAGTGTAGAGAAATGGAAAAGGTCTAAGAGAGGTCACCCCCTCGGGTGTTTTGATTTTTTTATCACTTCATGTCCGCGACATTGCTTACATAATCTTCTGGTTATGGTTGCAGGGGCATGGAGTGGTGTTATGTTATGTGTCAAATAGGTACTTGCAGTAATCCAATATTTCATAAGATGATAAAAGTTTTGGGTTAAATCTGCGTTGATTAGCCAACATGATTGATTTTTTTAAAAAAGAGTTATATCTGTTACACCGTGGAATTTCTTATTGGAAGTACTTTTTTCTGTAAGAGCATTTGCAAAGTTGTATAATTTATTTCTTTTTTTCAATTCCTACTATTAGTTCACACTCTCCCTATATATATTTATTTATATATCTTGTTCAAATTTTCAATCGTTAATAAAATACTTTTTATTCGTCCAATCAAGTTCAAATATATTTTTTTAAACTTGCAGTGGATGACACTTGATGTTAATACAGTTTTTTCAAATATTAATTCATTAATTAAATTTAATTAATTAATTTTAGTTTTATACGGTAGAAAAAAATTTCTGAAATAAAAGTTTTCTTTGTTGACCTAAGTAATAATTGACTTAAATTTTTTTATATTACTTGTTATAGGATCGGTTTATTACATTGTTAATAGAGTCTCTCCATTTTCTGCAATATTAAGTAAACATTGCGAAGAAGATATGTCACCAAGTTCACCGGTGTAAATGATTCGAAGCACGTACTCATTGTCCTTGTAAAGAGTACAAGCATTGAAATACTTGATTATATTTTAAATATCCTGCTCGTCTTTATTGATCCTGGGTTGCGTCCATTCATTATAGTGATTAATGTCACTTCTAATGTCGAACTGTAATTCCAGAGATGAAGAAAGAGCTTAGAGAAAGTTGTTCTTAAAGGGATAAAGAAGCATCCAACCCTGCATCGCTTCTTTATTTTTGGTTATGCCCATTATGACTTCGATAACTGCTCTGAAGATAGGTACTCAGACCGCTCTAGTGCTATGTCGGGCTCAACGCATTGAATTACCTTCCGTTCGTTTCACGGACAGCTTTCCGCTATTCAGATCATGCATACCTTTAGCAGGTAATTGTAAAATGTCTTGTATGCAAAGTGTCACTATGTGGATTTAATTAGTGTGATTCATGAAAAAAATAAGGTAGCATTTGTCTAGTAGTTAACAAATATAATTCATAATTACTACTTCTGTCAGCCTTTTTTTAATTTAAAAGAATTTCTACCATTTCACAGTATTTATTGAAATACTTAAATATTTCAAGACATTTGAAAACTCAGTCAAAAAATTTGTAATTATTCTTTTATCTTGGTTATATTTGTCGATCAAACACGGATCCCTGAGTTTCCGGCAGTTTACCGTCTTTTAAAAAGTTTTCAAATTTCATGACATAAATAACCACCTGATATTAATTCCTTCGTTAATAATTCCTTCCGAAGTTGTTTTGAGCTCTTAACAGTATAGTTTGTTTAATTGTTGTCAGGAATATGTTCAATGACATCCTACAGTGGTATTTTGCAAATAAATACTAATGGCGATTTCGATCGATCAGCTAGATATGAAAAAAAACCCCTTTTGCACCATACTTATGAATGAGTAGTGATTTTATAATGCGATTTTCTGCAACTGCATCCTTTATTTCAGTGAGTTCAGCCAGTCGGTTAGCCAAGAACGATACTTTAAAAGAGTGAGATGATAATCGGCTTTTCACTTCATCTATCAGCTTCTCAAATGCCTCCATAAGTATTTCTTATGATATATTACTTGGACGTCAATCTGCAGGAAGTGCAGAATATCTCAGTAATCAGTCTTAAATAATCAATGTAACAATGTTTGTGATATCTGACCTCGATTGCAAATAAATCCTCTGGTTCTTTTCAAGTGCTAATTTATGTAATAACATGATCTTGTTCATCACGTGCAGTATTGAAATTTTGTTACTCTGCTGAAAGTTCCTAGAACAAAACAGTCGTTTTTTCTTGTTCCTTGTTAATTTAACGGAGATTAAACGTTTGTGCTGTTTATTAACGTCTAAAGGTCCTTTAATAAATGACGAATATTTCTGCTTCCTGAGACACTTGTTTCTGCATTTGAAGTAAACACATCTTCCTGCTATTCTTTATACTTTATCATTTATACTTTAACGCTATTTCTCGGTGTCTTATTTTTTCTTCACTGATATAACTTGCTATACAACCTCGATGCCATGAACAACCTAGTACAGTGAGCTACGGATTATTTTTTAACTTGTCACTAACGTCATCTTTTCTTCGATCTGCTGCTTTTTGAATCTTTATGGACGATTGCGGTTTTGGTTCCTTAACTAAGTCACCTGTTTCATCAGAAAACAAATAAAAACTCTTTCGGTCTTTTTTATTCACATTTGTCACTTGTAACAGCATTTCTCACTTTTTTCAATAAAACAATCTTTAATTAACAACTCAACTACGAGAAAACTCAAATTATATTGCGTAAACACGAAAAAATATACCTTTGCTCTCAATATATTTTTTTCCTACTGACGCATAAGCACGCTGAACAGCTCGCTTGCATGGGGGCTAGTAGGGGGAATCCGGTTTTTTGTCAGTTGGGGTCTCACGTATAAAAATCTGGCAAAGTTGCCGGTCTTCACATTTTGCATACTGTAGGTGTGTAGATATTACATATAGGGTGTCCACAGTTATCGTGGTTCAATAGCTAATTTCTAAACCGTTAGAGATAGACATATAGTTCCAATTGAAAAAAATTCTTTTAATGAAGGGAAGAATTATATTTTATGTTTTTTGAGTCACTAATTATATTTATGAAGAAGTTACGAATTCTGATTTTTTTATTCGGCCCGCAGGCCCTATCACTAATATTTAGTAAAATATTCTTCGCATACTAGCATTTTAAACAAAAAAGTTTCACTCTTCTGCGACTAAAACTTACCAAGTTATGGAGCTTTGAATTTCATAACTTTAAACCAATCAGCGGCCTCGTCGAGCAAGTGTTGCACATTGATTGGTGGATGGTCTTCGAGGCGGCTATCGCAATGGTGTAAAGTGGTCTAAGTCAGCGATATTCAAAGCTCAATAACTAGGTCAATTTTATTCGCAGAAGAATGGAACTTTTTTTTGTTTGAATTGTTAGTGTGTGAAAAATATTTTACTAAATATGACTGATAGGACTAGGAAACCGTATAAAAAATTAGAATTCGCATCTTTTTCAAAAATATATTTAGATACGCAAAGAACATAAAATAAAGTTCTTCCCTTCATCTAAAGTAACGGTCTCTAACGGTTTAGAAATTAGCTATTGGACCACGATAAGTGTGGACACACTGTATAATAACTGTAATTACGAAGTTATTTAAATTCAAAATTATCAAATAACAGTAGTAATTTTGAATCGGATAATTTCTGAATAGCTAGTCTAATACCAATAAAAAAATCGTGCTCAATCCAAATCGTTTAAAATCCAAAGATTCTAGACAAGTATCAGTGATTTTAATAAATATCATTGACCGAGCGAAGTGAGCTCCTAGCATTGCGTCTGAATGTTAACAATGAATGAATCAATGTTTTGCTCCAAATTTGGAAGCCAAAATAACACGGGCTAGCTTTTCAAACAATTTAAGATTATATTAAAAACACTGAAAACAAACATCAACACACACAGACTACATAATTGCATTACTTCTAACAATTACAAAGGCGATTTCGGATTTGGGCATTTTACAGATGTTCACTCCGTCAATTCACAGCTCTAAACCGAAGCATTTAGCGTCAGCGCCTTACCACCTTAGATGGAGCTGTTCTTACTGCGCAGGCGCATTTGTTACAGTCCTGTTTTAACTAGACAGTTCGGTGTTACGATTTCAAATTTGTTTGTTACGCAGTCAAGACCAAACGCGGTGTTTGATTTTCTTCGATTTAGGCATGAATGAAGTAATTCCGTTTGTAGATGGTGGCCGTTTTATTGGTTTCAATGAAATGCGTTGGAGAGTCAATTGCGTATTAAGCGCCAATAAAACATTTGAGTCATTTTGATAAAGGCGAAAAAACATTTTATTGTAATTTAATTAAAATAATGTTTTAGGGGTGTGTTGCTGATCTATCGAGAGCTTGAGTGTAAGAATTGATACTTCCCATTCTTCTCCAACCTGATACAGACTACGAGCGCAACACACAATACACAGCTACATCGCCAAGTTTTCTTTGTTAGTATCTGTTAGGATATTTTGAAGGTCTAATGTTTTTAGTTTTGATTTTCCTCAGTAAACTCAGCATGAATTTTTGTCTGTAAGGTGTAAGTCTAATTGACCTATGAAAGGTCATCAAAATGCCATTTATAAAAATTCAGCACAAACAGAAAAAAATCAGATAAAAAGTGATAACAGAAATTTATAAAAAAACTTGCGAGATCATCAGAGCAGTTATGTGAGAAAGAATAAGTACGACTTGAAAATACGAGAAGATGAGAGAAAATTCTTTTTTTTCAAAATTATATTATTTTCAAATGTTTATACGGCCAATCACATTTACTGCAACATTCTATTCAATTAATAGCGCTCATAATAAAAAATAATACTTAAGTATAAATCCAGTTTCGTAGACATTTTTTGCCACGATAAACAATGTCATTAAGATCTTATCAAAGAAACAATATTTAAAATAGATAATAATAATAATAAAAGTAAAATATCTGTAAGAAACTTGGCTTAACCAGCTATCCTTCTTGCTAATGGCTACATGATATCCTCAGCAAAAAATGTCTTTAATTCATTCATTTGTTTATTTACCTCAAATGCCTTATTTATAATTTCTTTTTAAGTGCCGTTACTAAGAAGTTTTATCTTTTTGATTGTGAAAAGAGATACTCTTAATACTGAGAAATTCATAAAATGGCGCTATTAGAATAAGTATTATTCCAGCTAAACTTCAGATTTACCACATACACTTTAAAATAATTTAATTTGTTTGACTATATCTCTGTTCAATACGCTTGATGTTCTCGGATATTAAATAAATTGAATAAAAGCGAGTTTCTGACGCATTTATTGCTTATCATAAGATTCTTTAGGGGACTCAATTAAAAAATAAAGATAAGTTTGGAACAAAAACGACTTTAAAATGAAACTAATAAATTAACTAAATAAGTTCTTTTGTACTCTAAGGTGCTGTTATCGAGATAATTAGTATAAATTTTGCAGCAGAAAGAAGCAGGAATTGCAAGCCGGCTTATGTTTTCAAATTGTTTTGAAGATTCTCATGATTTCATTTTTAATTTAGCTTATAATATTAAGACTTTTTAAAACCTCTCGCCGTCCTCTGCTTTGAAATTTATTGTGGTGGTTTAAAACACGAGATTCTAATGCAAATGGGTATTGGTAAATGATATCTGGATAATTATGATTTCCTGATAAAAATTTTAAATCATTTTATCAAGAAACATTTCTTTCTGAATGAGTTAAAACGCAACCATTATTGCAATTATATATTTTAATTTTGAAATTCTTAAAGGAAAGCATCATTAGCAATCAGGCTTTAATCACGAAACGTTACAAAAAATCGGGAATGTTTGTGAACTAAGGTAGTTTAAAAACTGGGTTTTAACGTAGGGTAGACCGGGGCTAGTTGGGCATAGTTGCACATTGGCCCAGTCATGATATTTTCAAAACTTTCCGGTATTTAGCGCTGGCATTCCAGGCAAGTGTGTATTGCTCAGTCTTCCTTTCTCCACATCAGCGACATTGAGGAAGCAGCGTTCATTACAGAACCAGATAGAATTTTCTAATTTTTAGCAAGCTGAGTAAAGTTCCTCACTTATTAATAATTGGGTTTTTTTCTTTTCTTATAAATTACAATTTCCATTTTTACAAAAAATATTTGGAAAAATAGTTCTTCATTGTTATTTTAGGGCTTGTTTGTTTATTGAAATGCTTTCAGAATAAATCCCTACACTCATGAGAAACAAAAGTGGTGATATGGGGCTAGTTGCGCCATTTCGCATGGGGCACGTTGACCCGGCGCATGTTCAGAATGTGCGTTATAGAAATTGCTATGAATATGTGGGATAGAATTGCACCAGATTTATTATGCAAAATACTTGTTATGAAAAGCCATGCGGACTCAATTTTGATTATAATTACACAGTACTATTTGATGATGGCCAGAAAAGCTGTATCGCAGTATATTTCTATTGAGTAGAAATGCACCGAATTTGTATATAATACACTTAATGTAGATAATAACACAATTATGTTACTTAAATTTACAGAATATAAATATATAGAAGAATATTTTGTGATAGCCCCTTTATACTTGTGGTGGGTCAACTTACCCCGCAGTCGGGGCAAGTTGGCCCAAGCGACTTGGTGTCAGTTTTAGTTTTTAAATTAATACTGATAGCTAATATATTCAAATTTTACTTTGAAGAATTCTTTCTGAAGGTACACTAATAGTGTCAAATAAGCAAATTAAAAATTTTTTGAATTCCCATTTTTTAAAAAATTCCTAGAAGACGAAACGACCCAACTATCCCCCGTCTACCCTACTAGAATGCACTTGACATCTTTTACTACAGATAAATATTTTATTTCGGCAAATTATGTCATACCGGTACTTATATAATACTAAATGCCATAAATAAAGGAATTGTAGTTGGAAATGGCTTAAAGATTAAAAAAAAATTTAATTAGCTGCCGCAATATATATCACATGTAAAAATCTTTTTTAATATTAAAAGTATTATCGAATAAATGAAGCACCCAAAAAAGTTCACTGTAGCTGCTTGTAATATTGTAGAAAATAATAAATTGGCCATAAAAATACTCTGATAAATGTCAAATAATTTGTGCTGCGATTAACACAATTTATACACGTGAGTTAAAAGGAATGAAACACATAGTGAAATATTGTACTGAAATTAAATATCCTTTCGGGCATAGAATTATATTTCAGTGGAATACAAAATCTCAGGTGAGCAAAAGATAATCAAAGATGGTCACAAAGATGATCAGAAAGCAATAAGAGATGATTGCTTTATATTAGGAACTGTAATAAAACACCATTTACTCAAATATATAAACAGCAATTAAGGCATTTTTGTATGAAATAATTTTTATCTAATGGTTTGCTTAGTAACTCACTTGCCGAACTTAAAATCATATTTGGTGCTAATTTTAGTTAGAAATCAATGCCTTAAGGCTGAATTTGAGCAATAAGACTATTGTGTTGTCTTTTAAATGCGATTTATGTGGAATTTTATTAATGTGTAATACGGATGGCCTAATGAAAGATAATCCAGTATTTAAATTTAATATCCGGAATTCTATAATTCTTTAATCAAAGTGGTTTGAGAAAATAAAATTGTAAAGAAAACTGCAAAATGAAATGATTCAACAATTTTTAATAAGGGTCGAGTAGGTTTGCTGGTATCGGATTCACAATCTGAAAACAGCTGGTGCAAGACCTTATTCCACAAAAGACAGCAATGTAAGTAAGACTGCTTCATAAATAGATTTCTATCTCTGGCTGAATATCGAACACTGATGTGCCGTGAAAATTTCATGAAAATGTAGGCAAGGATCGAGCTTTAGTTATTTAGACATGGTTTCAAATTATCAGAACCGTTTTCAAACAAATCCTTGCTTGGTTTCAAAATAACCGGACGTAAATCTATCATATCAATTCACCGTTATGTTTAAAAAAATCATACATTTTGAAAGTCTCCTGAGAGTGTTTTTTTCCCTGATCCAGACTCAATATTTTCTGAATTTTGACATTGAATATACATATTAAAATTTACTAACTAAAAACTTTGATGCATTAAAAATATTGCATTTGTCCAGTGTAAAATGTCAGTATCTTATATAGCAAGCGTAAATACTTTTAAATACAATGTTTTAGATTTTGAAAATTACCATATTGCAGTCAATTATCATTCTCGTCTCTGAATTTTAATTGTTTATTAAGTTAAGAAAATGCTTTTAGACAATGAAACATTTTTCCGATCTATTTTAAATTTTGTTTAGATAAAAACTGATATCTTTAAAAAATTCACGTTTCAATCATTAAAAATCTACGATATAAAAAAGTCGAAGAATAAATTTAATTCCATACCTTCAAATAAAGGAATGCATTTTTTGCTTAGTTAACTTTGATTTGATATACTTAAAGATATTAGCCGAAAAAAGCAGAAATAAAAATGATCGCTATACTTCTGCATCCATTATCCTAAATAAATAATGCAGAGTCTGAAACTATTTAATTCCGGGAATTGCTCTTCGTGCATTGAAATGTTAAGTTAATTAAAAGATTTGAACATCATCTCAGGTTATCACATTTGCTGAAATATCGAAGCTTTTGCTATCATAAATCAAAATTAAGTGGAAATGCGAATAGTTATTCAAGTCATCAGCTTTTATTTCTTCTTTTATAGCAGAAAGAAAGAGAATAGATTATGTTTTTACTTTAAAAATTGGAATAAGTTAAGTTCATTTTTCGATTAATGATATATGTTCTCGTTCTGGCAATTTCGTTTAAATGTCCAAAACATATAATACACATATAGAATACATCTACAATCATTTAAAATTTTTTGTTACTGAATAGTTTAGTTGTTTCCATTGTTCTGGCAAAATTGTATGACATTGAATAATATTATATGACATTGGATGAAATTTTATGAAATTGAATGTATTAAGATATGATACTGCTAATTAGCATGCCAATGCACAACTATGTAAAATTTAATGTATAACATTTAACTGTTTAATAAATGTACAACAAAATATATTTTTAAAAATATACTTTTAATCTTAAAAGCGTGTAATTTTAAATATAATTTTTGTGTCATCAGGCAACTAAAATGAAGTACTTAGACGCTATTAGAAACAAAAAATTGTAGCCTCTAAAATTTTAACTCAGAGTTAAATATT
This sequence comes from Araneus ventricosus, assembly GCA_013235015.1. Taxonomy (NCBI): domain Eukaryota; kingdom Metazoa; phylum Arthropoda; class Arachnida; order Araneae; family Araneidae; genus Araneus; species Araneus ventricosus. The sequence goes on along the minus strand of BGPR01000570.1, from coordinate 415,939 downwards.
GTTGTTTTCTGTCATTTTTTCCAAACTTTAGCTCTTTTAGCGCACTGATGATTAAAAGTATAATTCTTCCTTTATTTTTCCTTTCATTAGCATGGTAATACATAACTTTTGCGCAATATTAGAATTCGATAATCGAAAAATCGACTTTTTCGACGATTTTTTAAAAATATTGTTGTTTGTTATCGTTTTCATCTATCAGCAAATTTTGGAATTAGCGATGATATTTCGTAAACGGTGAAAGATACGAGAAAAAAGACAATTCGAAAGTTGTAGAGTACTTTAGATTTAGAAGAAAAGATACCTTGTGCACATTAAGACTCAAAACAGAATGCAAAAAATGAACATTTGTTTGATCAGGATTTCGAAAATTGCCATGTCATAAAGAGGGGAAGAAAGAAACTGAGACCCGTGCCTGTCTTCCGGAATATTTATTTATATTGCTCAAAATGCTCTCCGTTAGCCACTATACACATTTGCATTCTGGCCTAGATTTGTCGCTGCACATTGTGTAACATGGCAAGTGTTACGGAGGCACAAGCATCAGTAATGTGTCGTCGAAGATCCTGCAATGTTGGGGAGGGGTCGCATATACCTTCCCTTTTATGTGTCCTCATAAGAAGAAGTCCAATGGGGTCAAGTCAGGTGAGCGCGGGGGCCACTCTACGAAACCACCATACCCGATGACTTGATTCTGGAATGTCTCCATTAGGTGCTGCTTAACGTTTGAAATCTTATGCGGAGGGGCGTCGTCATGTTCGAACTATACATTTCGGAGTTGGTGCAACGGTAGATTCTCAACAAAGTCGGTAATTACATCCTGCAGAAGCTCCAAGTACCGTTATCCCGTTAACTTTCCCTTGTAAAATACTGGTCCACAATGAGCCTGTCATTAAAAATTCGGCGTCAAACATTAATCGACAGTTGATGTCGAACTTCGACAGCATATCACGGATTTTCCAGCGACCAGGTATAAACGGTCTGTCTATTAAACATTCCGTTACTCGAAAAACATGCCTCATCCGTTCATATTATGTCTGCCAGGTGTGATGGGTGGTTCTCTAAGTTATTCATCACAAAGTTGCGCCACGTGTAATGTCTCTCAGCATCTTTTGGCAGCAATCCCTGCACAGGGGTGGATCGGTATGGATGAGCACCTGATTCATTCAGGATTGTCCAAACGCGGCTTTTTGAGAGGCCGCAATTTTCACTGATGATTTTTGTGCTGCTTTGCGGATGGGCGAGAGCCTATGCTAGCACATCTTCAGGTTGAACTTTCCGTCCTACATTACGAGGTCTATGAACTCGAGATCGGCAGGTCACGCAGCCCGTCTCCCTTAAACGGTTTACAACTTTTAAGATGGTCTGCCGTGTAGGACGCGAGTCTTCAGGAAAAGGTTCACGATACAGCCTTGCAGATGATTTTGCTTTATGCCCACATTCACTATAAATTAACAACATCTCGCAATATTCTTTAATGCCAACTTTTGCCATAACCCTCAGCATTAACTTACAACCCAGCAGAAACATCGCTTTTATAGTGGTAGTCTCTGGTGAACAGGTATAACTATCCATCCTCATTTGCATAATAGATGCAATTCATGCGAGTTTTATATCAGACATGGTTGGGTTGAGCTGCGTGTTTGAAAATACGATTTTGCAAGATCAGCAGAAAGTTTTCATGGTTTGGAGAGACATTCAGTAAAACACACAACCGGTGGGCACAGAACCAGGTCCTCATGAATGCAAATCGCATGCGTTTCCCCTGTGCCACAACACAGGCTGGTGTTAATTCGTAAGGTGGTGTTTTCTCGCTTCGCTCACGTTTCACGACGCCATAGTGTTGAAAATCGCAATCAAACAAATGTTCATTTTTTACGCTCTGTTTTGAGTATTAGTGTGCGCAAGGTATATTTTCGTACTAAATGAAGAGTGTTCTACAACTTTCTAATTTGCTTTTTTCTCGTATCTTTCACCGTTTACGAGATATTACCAATAATTAAAACATTTGCCGATAGATGGCGTTGTAAGTTGTCTCATCGAGTAGCGCATAGCCTTTTTACTTTACCTAGACACCAACTTTATGGCTTAAGCTGTGTCGAAGTTAAGGGGTGTGTAACGGATATAGGTGGGAACCCTGTATGTAGAGACGAATTATGAAGATACATGGATTATTTCGTTTCAACCAGACAAGCTCGGGTAAAATTGTGATTCATAAAATTACTGGTTATTTTTATAGACGCTTATCTCTACTAATACCAAAGGAGAATGTGTATGTGTGTTGACGCTCTACAGGGCATACCGCTGGACTTAGAGCTACGAAATTTCGCACAAACATACTTTGGAGGGTGGGGATGTGCAACTGCGGAGAACTTTTTTGAAATTTTAATTAGAATTTTAATTAATTAAAAATTAAGCGAAATTTTAGCTTTTTTCCTCAATAACTTCTGAGCAAATTACAGCACAAAAATCATCCTTTCACCATATGAAAGTGCATAAAATTACCTTTGCAATGAAATCAATTAAGTTGCCGTGTAATTTTTTCTCTAATTTTAATAGCCTTTGAAAAATGTTTTGGCATAATTTACAAAAAATAGTTTTCATTGTTGTTGCCACGCAATTTAAACCGTTTTTAAATATTGAATTGCGTGTTTCTCTTTCATTGTTGAAATTTGAAGTAATATCTTAATTGATCTTACTTTCATATTTTATTTCATCAAAATCTTAATGGTAGCCGTAAATCAAGCTCTCTGAGATATTACTTACATTGAGAAATATATCCAAGAGCAGAATGGTTATGGTTGTTGCGTTTTCATTCTCTTTTCAGCATGTTTTAATTTAGCTAACATGCCGATAGCCGCAAAATATGATGCGGCATTTTTATGTTGAAATCGAATGCATATTTTGCAAAAGGAATAAGAAAGTGAAGATGGCGCCGGTGACGTGCAATAAGTTGTTACAAGGCATTGTCAGTTTTTTTACTCTATTAGGGACATTTATGTAGACAATGAACAGATCAGGTACATGGCCATTCATTACCAGAATATCAAGTTTAAAATTACGTTTTTAAAGCAGCCATTAATGTAATATGATACAGGATTCAACTGAAATCAAATTACGGCGAACAAGCTGATAGCCGAGGGGGGCTAGTAAGGAATAAAAGCGATTGAGTCCAAATACTACTGCACCAAACCAAGTTCCGATTTATATGAAGTATTATAAGAACGGCACTCGAAAAACTTTATCGAATAATTTAAGTTCGATTACTGCGTAATCGGTGGCAATAGAATTGATGAAATTTAAATGTGCTCGTATGGTGGGTAGACTAGCTACATTTTGAAGAATCTAGTTGGAATTATTGGGGTACGACTAGGTTATTCAAATCAGTTTAGAATTAAGTTATCCACATGTGCCGTTTGTGCCGTTATTTGAAGAACTGAAAAAGATCAAGTTCAAAAATTTGGAATCTACTCAAAAGAAATTTTGAGCTCGTTATCGAACATTCGCATCAGAGAGTATTAATTTTCTACATAAGAATTCGGAGACCTCTTGACGAAACATCTATTACCCTAACTAGTCAACTGGATAATTGGACTAATTGGAATTTCCTGTTCTCTATCGATTTTCTAATGTTATCAGCTGAGAGTTAAATTGTCCGGATATATATAAATCTCTCTTCATCTAGATTGCAGATTTATAAATTTATTTGAGTTTTTGATTTTCATAAATCAGTTAATTAAAATTATTATCTAATTAAAAAAATATTAGTTAAGACATGAAAATTAATTTACAATTTGGGCGTCATTTTGAAACTTATAACCCTTTAAGACCGAGCCCATACGATCGTGCGGGTTAGACATTAGCTTATATTTCTTTTTCCTGGTTAGTTGTATTCAGTAAATGCTGGAAGAAATGATTTTTCTTGTTTCCAGAACTTCTACAGATTTGTTTTTATCATTAGATGGGAGATACCGTCTATGTTTAAGTTGTATCTGGCACTTAATAAATTGATTACAAAAATACGTCCGGTCTTAAAGGGCTAGATGTAGTTTGCAAATCAGAGTACTTAATTTCAAGGTTCAATAGAAAATTTATTTCCCCAGTGGCTAAGAGGTGGATCGCAATCCATAGGATAAGAAATTTTTTTAATCAAATTACATTGTAAAGCTTATAGAAAATCTGCAGTTATTCCATTTACACTCAAAATACTGAAATGCAACACTTAAAGACTCATTTCGTTTTAAATGTTGTCATTCAATCATTGAATAAATTTGAGAATTTTTATTTCGTTCTGCTTATATATGTAAATGAACAATAGAAAAATAGTAACGTAGTTGCTTATGAAATCTTTAAAACCTTCAATAACGAATAAATATCAAGAATAAGTATATCTCATTTCTGTCCCATTTGATGTCGAAGGTTAAAGGAACAAACCATCAGACAATAACTTATTGGTTGATTTATTGCAGATCAGGCAATAACAGGTTGCCAAATTATGACGTCTTTCAATAACATCTGGCTTAAAATTACAGTTGAGTTTTCTAAATTATTAAAGAATAATTTTTTGATATCGTAGCACGTCCATGGAATTTTTTTGCAATATATTACCTTTCAGAAAATCGAATGGGATAATATTAAATTGTATGATAACATCACATGCAGCTTAAACGTATCACTAAAAAGTGAAAACAAAAGTAATAGATTGCTTGCTCAGAAACATATATAAATATTTCCGTTAAGATAATTACTCATATTTATATACACAGACGAAGCTTACAGATGCAAGTTAAAAGTGCATTATTATGTTAGATATGCATACATAATGTGATAAAAAAAGCAGAAAACTTTCGACAGAAAAGAATGGATCGAGATAAAAGCAAGAATGTACTCCATTCGTTTAAGTAATATGTAAATATATTTGATTAATACAGAATGAATAAATAACAGGAATAACGAGAGATAATTAGATATTTGCGTAAACAAAATAAAGGGTAAAGATGACGAATAAATTGTGTATACAATTTTGTTCGGCGAAATATTTTCCTTACCTTGTAATGATAGGCATGCCTAGCAAAAAGTAAATATATGAAAGACAAACATACTAATTAATTTCATTATGAGACTTAAATTAGTATAGGTTTGTCTAAGCTTAAAAATTGCCGAAAATATATTATATGTGTTAATTTGCTTATCTCTTTGTTTAGTCGGTTTATTGCTTAGGTAAACAGCAATCGGTATTTTCAACAGATTATTTTAGAGTAATGTTATCCAGAGATAATTCGTTTAGGCATATCAACATTAAAGAGTCAAACGGGTGAAAGATGCTTTTTCATCACCATCTTCTGCTTGTTGAGAAAGTTTTTGTTTTGATATGTGTCAGTACATCTCTCACATTCTACTAAGGCGCCAAAAAATATGCATCTACTAGAGTTATCCTCTGGAGAAAACTAAATATAGTTTCTGCAAACATCACTTATGATGTACTTTTGTCTCATGTTCTTGTCAACAAGAACCATCTTCTCATCTTTGTTCAAACTCTGAAGTACTTCGACATTGATTAGCTGCATCCATTTGGCAACAAGCGGTTCCGATCCATTGTTTACTCTCCATATCGACGTGTTCTGAATTACCGCTGGGATTGATTTAATACTGTCAAGGACTGGTTTAATCTTTGCTATGGAACTACCTGCTCAGTTTTCTTGGAATGATTAGTACTGCATCTAATTGGAAGTAGGGGATAATAGCCTTTGTTGCTTCAAATCCCGCAACACAAATTCAAGTCAAGTCAGGGTGAAAGATTTTGGGAAAACTATATTTCCGAAGTTGGATTACTACTTATGTAAAAAAATTATTTTTGGATCAATACAAAATGATCTATCAATTGAAATATTATTTTATTATTTATGTAATTCAGTGATAATTATGAATGCTTATTCGCTGGCATTTATGAATTTTTTTTCTAAAAATAAAAGAAAAAAAAATGAGCATGTAGAAAATGAACGATATAAAATTTTTCATCATCACAATTATTACTAGATTGGTTGCCATTAAATTTGATTACGATTTTAAACTGCTCTTGCATGCGGGGAATTATCTCAATAATACAGCCATTATAATGTGACATAAAAGAAATTTAGAAGTGCCTTTTTTGTTTAAGTTTTCATTTATTTGAATTTGAACTTTTATAAAACTGAAGCATTGTTGGCTGAATTTTACTATTTTGCATTGCTGTCTTGTTCATTAGTTAACTTTTAGCGTCATTTTGTATTTTTTAGCATATTTTAGTTGTCTACCTAATGAAATATCCGAAATAAAACCAACTAACTTTATAAGAATAAGATAAAACAATGAGAACGTTTGCTCACAGGTTCAGTGCATGACATCATTGACTGAATCATGGTAAAAGATAATGACCAAAATTTACCCTCTAAACACTAATGCACATTGCTTTAATGCATTAGTGTTTACAGGATAAGTTTTCCTGAAATGAATGACTATTGGACTAAGAAAAAATATTTGCATCAACTTCAGAAAGTAACGCATCCTCCTTCTATGCTTTTGGGTACAGCCTCTAATGGATTACAGATAACAAAACAGTCTAAGTAAAATTACATTAATATTTTTTTCAATTTTTATGCAATTTCTTAGCTTTTCCTCGAAAGCCAAGTGTGTTATGAGGCTTCAAACACCAAACATTAAAAAAAAAGGACTTCTATTTTGGTTACGGAGTTAACTATATCATTCCCTCTTCTTTCAAGTTTTATCATTTTACCACCGATAATTTTTTACCAGAAACTTATTTATGTGTAAGTAGAGCAGATTGTTTAACTGCAGTGTGGGACATAAATCAAGCTATAATTTAAGTGGGGAATAAATTTGCTGTTTTTGTAATATTTCAGGTAACATTTCAATACAAAACAGAGCTTTAAAATTCTGATCTTACAATTATTACAATATTATTCTTTGCAAACAGGGCCCTTTTGAGTAATTATTACAATTCTTCTATTAAATATGTTGATACTTGCAAGATTGCAGAATTTCTTAAATAAACACACAGAGAGAAGTAAGGAAAAATCAGATGCAAATCATTCTAAACTTTTCATGGATCTCCTCTTTTCTTCTTCCATCACAAATATCCAAAGCACAAATATCCAAAAGAAAGTGAAAAGTAAATTACAAATTTATTACGGACTGCTGAAGATATATCATGACTTAGTTGATATCTTCTGTAGTTATATATAGACTCTGTAGTTTAGTATTGGTAAATATGATTTCTTTTGTAGGCTGGTCCATGTGAAGAAAAACATTCGCATGAGTCGTATATGCCTTTAGGGCAAACATAAGTATCATCTTAATAATTTAATACGGTAATGCTACAATTTCTTAAACTTGTAAATATTATTTCTATCTTAGAAATAATACGGAATTAATGCAAATATCCGATTTCCAATGAAATTGGATGTGTATATCTTCATCTTCATAAAAGGCACTCTGCAATGGAATCGAAATACGTATTAAAAGATTTGGTTAAGCATCACAATTCTGTTGGAAATTCTACTTTTTTTAAATTTTAAAAGAAAATTATTTTATTTTGTGATCTCAAAGTGAAACATTATGGAAGGAAACTCTTTTAATAGCTGTGCAACAAATATTCTATAAAAGACTTCTGTGGATATTAGAGACAGAAAAATTTGAAAGTAAATTCGGTGAAACACAATCTTCATTTCCAACTTTATAAGTTTGTAAGATATTTAAGTCTTCATGCTTCGAAGAGTTAATGTATTTGTGGAATTCAAATAGGTAGAAACATTCTTTAAAAGAAGGTGATACCAATTTAACCGATATTTTAAAATGTTAAATTAAAATATAATACATCGTTTTTAAACCTAAATTTAGGCATAAAGGGCACAAATAAAAATAAATACCCACCATCCACATCATTAGGAAAAAAACAGAAAAGGATAATTTTATGGGCATGGTCAGTTGTAATAACTTTGTCCAATAAATATGCAACTTACATGAAATTTTAAGTTAAAACATAACTAAACGGAATAAATAATTCCTTAGGCGGAGTTACAAAACTATGAATTGTAATTTTATTTGAAATAAGTCTTGCTAAGTTTTAAACTCAACTTTTCTCATATTGAGATGTCAAAAAAATGTGGAACTCCGAAATACTAAAGCAACTGCCTGCCTGCTTCAACTGACTGTTTTTGAGAAACATTTCACCATTTCGTCCCATGCGTCACAAGGGTTAAAAAATACAAATAATATATCATAAAAAATATAGTAATTTATTAGTATTTACAGTTCAACATACAGATTCAGAAGGATACTCCTCTCTGACTGATCATCGATCTATAAAATGTGTACACATATCCAAATAAAGATTGTTTAAGGTACATGAAGTGACTTGGATAGAACAGATGAAACAATTTTTTGAAGTCCAGTTTTTGCCTTTAGATGAACTGCCAAGTCCAGCAAGCCAAGAGAAAGAAAGTTTTCATCAAAGTACTCCTTCCTAATGGCATCAAAATTTGGACATCCGTATACAATGTGGCTAACTGTTCCCTGATACAGACCACAATCACAGTCGGGAAATTCCCCCAAAATTGTTTTCGGTAAATTGGAAAGCATCCAAGCAACCACAGGTATCAATCCAAAAAGCAACCTCGCTTTTTGTGACATATCCCAT
>BGPR01000570.1:391191-403219 GCA_013235015.1 Araneus ventricosus | reverse complement strand
ACTGGAAAAGTAAAAATAAATCACATTAATAGCTAATGTTGCTTCAACTTATCTAAATTGTCGACATTTCTGCTAGTTTGCAATAATTTTAATGAAGCTACAAGCAAAGGCAGCTACAAACGGCATTATGTCTAGAGAACTGGAATGCCTGGCAGTGAAGCATTCTTTTCCTAGCCAAAATGTAATAACACCTCAAGTGCCATTAAATCGACACAGGTTTAGTAACGAACCACATCATCAGAGCCTCGGTAATTATATTGATCTTCATGAGCCAGCAAAGAAAAACTTTTAATTTCCATCACGTCCTCAATAACAAATAATCACATTACATAATGAATTATGATAAAAACCAGGAATATCGCTGAGAATAATATGGAGAAGCTCCGTCGGTTTTTTTCACTTGATAGTAGATTATAGAAATCCTTATCTGATCATTAGTGTTATCAAAACATTCTTTCGTTTAATGTATTTCCTACTCTAATTTTTTGTATGGAAATTATTCTTAGTCGATATTAATGTAAAAAGAAATAAAAATATCTCATAAATCTTTACTTTGTAGTACATTAGTTTACATCCTTTCTGTACCTGAACTTACAAATCATAAGATAAGTTGAATCAAGTACAAATACAAACTTAAAAATAATATATTAAGGTCAACATCATAAGAAAAAAGTTTCATTAGATTTTTTACTTATATTATGGTAGAAAAAAAATAGTTGAAAAAAGAAATACAAAAAAAATATTAAAGTGTGTACACCATTAGGTAAAAGTTTTAAAAGCAAATAATTTATACATGCATTTCTTTAACCCTTCAGCACACACACCCATTTTTGGAACATTAGCACACGCGAGGGGTCATTTTGACCCCAAATTGTTAGACACTTACTCCTTATTTTATTGGCTATTTTTACAAAAATAAAATATGGTCAAAGTATATGAATATTTTTTCGTACAAATAACTTGTAATTAAGACAAAAATGTGATTTTTAATAAGAAAAAGGAAAGTTGAATTTATCCATTTTTTTCCTCCTTTTCTCTATTATTTTCTTCTCTCCGCACGTTCGTACGCTGTCATAGCCATAACGTTAAATTAATCTGAAACTCTAGCACACACACTGGTCAATTTGACCCCAAACCTCCAGTAAAAAGTGAGAACCCTGTTTAACGGGTTTCTGCTGCTCTTATCTTCTAGCTCCCCTTGAAGGTACAGGAAGTATCAGGGTCCAGTTCTAGAAATTCCTAGAATTTCTTGATAAAAGCGAAAAGGTGAGGTCAAAGAGACCCCGTGTGTGTGCTGACGGGTTAAAAAATTATAGAACTTTCGATAGCTATGGGCACAAGAAAGAAGAATTATCTAATTAACGGATATCAGATTTTGTTGACAGCGTAAGTACCTTAAGATGCTCTACACTATTACTGCGATATATCCTCGATATTATGCAGGATTCAAAATGTCGAACAACATCGTAAAAATATCTTGTGTTAATAGCCCCCCATCCTTTCTGAGAATAAATAATCAAAGTAAATAAAACTCGAGGATAAATAAGAATATATGGAGAAAACATTTTATAAAACAACCATATAAATAGTAAATAATTAGCTATTTAAAGAACAATAAATAATGCTGTCACCATTTTCTCTACATAACCTTGCTAACCCCTTTTAAAAGCACTTTAGCTTTCAAGAATTAAGCCATGAATTTCTAGACAACTAACAGGAAAAAGAAATATGAAATATTAATTCTAACTTATATTTTATGCCTGGTCAGAAAAATGGATCGACTCTTATTCATAAATAACTAAAGTTTTCTTTTATTAAAGTGAGGAAATTTTTTTATGCTTTCTATGGAAAAAAGTGGATATAGTCTGGAAAATTCCTTTTTTAATATTAAATATAATAGAGGACTATTTTTATATTAAAAATGGTAAAAAAAATTCGAGAAATATGTTAAAAAAGACAAACACTATAAAATAATGACATTGAATAAAATTTTATGAGTTATTTGTGTCTTCAGAGAATTTAGAAGAATCTGTAGAGGCAAGTTTTCATTATGTGGAGATTAATAGAACGTAAAAGTATAAATATACAAACTTTTTTGTTTTCTATTAACATTGAATGTGATACATCTGTTCATATAGAAAGAAAATGCATTTGAATTTATAAATAAATAATAATTTTAATGCGTAGCAGAAAACGATGTTTCACGTGTTATTATTGAAAAATTATGTTTAAAAACATAAAACCATATTTTCAGTAATATCCATTTGCGATTACTTATCTTTAACATTTTTTTGCCTTAAAGAGGAAAGAAACATTAAGATATATTTTGAAATGGAATATTATCCTCGAATTGAGGTAGTGAATAGTAGAGTGAACCTCAGCCGTTCACCGTAATCACATAACAAATAAAAAATAGGCATTTGATTGTCAAGAAAATGTCAAAAGACCACTTTCTTTAGCATAGTATTTCTGTATAACTGAAAAAAAAATTAAATTGTAAAATGAGCTTTAAACTGCGATTTTACTATCAGTTTAATTTAGTTATATCAACGTCCCACTTTGAGACAACTCGAGGGCCATTTTGGGATGAACCTCGTAATTTTGGTACTCGGTCAGATCCCGCTTTGAAGCAACTCGAGGGCCATTTTGGGATGAACCTCGTAATTTTGGTACTCGGTCAGATCACGTGGGCGGCGCCTGGGCTGGCACCACACTCTACAAGTTTCCGCGCCAAGTCGGCGGGGGGAAGTTTGGCCCCCTACGTGTGATTTATCGTGCAACAGGCCCAATACGCGACAGATCTGCAGTGGGTTTGGGCTTCGAACCTGGAACCTCCGCTCCAAAGCCGAGACCTTACCACAAGGCCACCGCGACCCTGTTATCTATTAGTAATGTTACTGTGAAAGTCCGATATCGGACAAATGTCGATATTCTCCGGTGAATGTCGATAATCTCCGGTGAATGTCGATAATCTCCGGTGAATGTTTGTGGCATGTGTCGACATTCACCGGTGAAAGTCAACATTCTCCAATTTCGGTCTTTCACAGTAACAGTAATAACTTTTTTTTTACATCAATAGCCATTTAGCAGCATTGCGAGTTAAAGACTCTATTCCACAACAGACTCTTGGTGAATATTAATTCCGTCGATTCGTCACTCAGCTTTAGTATGGAAATTTGGAAAGGGTATAGCTGGTTCAAGTTTCGTTTCTTCACGTAGTATGATCGCAGAGTTCCTTCCCCAAATAGCTTTACAGTACCTTTAAAAAAAGACACTAATTTTATCAAAGGAATACTTTTTAATATTTGAAGGTCTACAGTCTCCTTTCTAATATCGTAATTTTTTAATTTGATATGTTGTCATGGTTACCAAATGTAAGTTTTCTTTAATTCACATATCCCGTTTGAGGAGATTTTGCAATTTCTATAATAAATTTTACTAAAAAAATGAAAACTAAAGCCAATGATTAGTAATCGAATTGTGAAATAATTATCTCTAAATAAAACCATCTCTGTTTTGATTTTTTTGTATGTGAAAGATTTATTGGAGAATATGCTACTTTGTTCAGGTCCTGTAAACGTGATTTTCTTAATTTGTGTGAAGATCGTGAAATATAATTAGTGAAAAAAAATTTATACTGAGATAAATTTCAAAGACCAAATTTAAAACAAATACTTTGAATATTTCCTCCTGATTTTTCCACATACAATGAAAATTCCTTGAAAAGAAATGTGCTCTTTCTGAACTACTTTAAATATCGAAATTTACTGTGAAATAGATGGTAATGTTTGATTCGAGCTTTGTATTAAGTTTACTTTTGCAGAAGTTTATTCTTACAATTAAAATACAATTAGATTTAATTTCTTCAGTTGTTTCCTTTAAGTCCTTTCTTATTCTGCCCAGATAAATCAATATTTTCTTTCAATCCGTCTTTACAATTAGGGTTTTCAAAAAACTACCCAACGACTTTGAAATGTTAGGAAGCAAAGCATATTTTTAATTGACATAGCGAAGCGAGGACTACGTTTTAACTCAAGCATTCAGAAATTTGTCTGTCTGTAAATTTGTTTGCTACACGAATGCGAATAAATTTCTTACAACAATAGAAAACGGTGTATATGTTTTATTTCTTATTATTTTAAATCGGTAATAAAATAATCATTTTAATTATATATAATTATTATATTAATTAATTTGGTTCGTAATAGAAGAGAGAGTGGCAACGGAGCATTAAGATTATAACAACAGAGTTGTAAACAAACACAGTTCGTTTCTTGCTATGAATCGCTGTGTATAGTTTTCCGCATTCCGCTAAATAAATGTTATCTATTTTTATATAATTTGGCTACCATTTAGTTCTAAATTTGTATTTAAACTCATTCACCATCTAAACGATTTCTTTTATCGGCAACTTAAAGAATTTTTAAAATTCGCTTGTAATTGTTAAGCCTAAATGGAATTATCAGACGCTTCTCGCAAAGACAATTTTGCCTGGCATATAAATTGTCGGATCTCCATAGCAACGGCAGCCTTTCGCTTTGAAAGTGCTTCTTGAAGTTTTTTTTATATATTCTTGCCAAATTGTAACATTAATCTCCAAGTTGTTTTGTGTTCTATTTTCTTAGTTCTAAAGAGATGAGTTGGAAAATTTACTTTAATTTGATGCCTATTTAATAGTGAAGTTGTCTCGATTATTTTTTAAATAACTAATTTAAGGATTACTTTTTGACTCCGATTCTTTTGTGCCATCTTTTTCAAAATATTTCGATAAGCCGCCTAAAGAGAAGCGAAGTAAAAGAGCTAGAGATACTGCTGAATTAGCAAAGCAATATGAAATTTCATATTGCTGAAACATTTCCGAGTAGCGCTGATTTATTAAACGAAATCCATAGCTGCAGATGCAAGATGAAGGATTAAAAAATCGCCAAAATCCGCAACCTTCTTTAAAAATTGATCCAAATATTGCTTCAGTATCCAATACGTTACTGAAATACCAAAAACAGTTATTAGAACAACAAATGAATTTGCCAAATGTAATAGAAATTACATCAACTAACGATACGGCAAATTCTATCCAAATATTTCAAAAAAATATAATGGATAATGCTTCTGAGTGGATAAAACAAGTTGAAAGAATTTCAACATTAGCAAACTAGACAAATGAACTCAAATTGACAAATGCTATCTCACGTCTTACCAGATCAGCTAAAAATCGGAAATAACTCAGGGTTACCGTTGTAATGACTGGTCTGAGTGAAAAGCTGCTATCACATCAGGATTTAAAAGCGCATTACAATGCAAGAATTTTTAGCACATCAAAGTGATCGTAAACTTAAGAGGAACCAAAGCTTACTAGATTACTCTCTTGGAAAAAGCTCCTTCTACTATACCCCAATCTGATCGCATTTTAATGATTATCTTCGGCATTACTGGAGAAAAGTGGAAAATTGCTTTTGCCACGCAAAATCCTACCGACTGCGTCATATAAGGTATAAAAGAAACGGGTAAGATGGTTAATGAGTTTAAATATAAATTTAGAACTAAAAGATAGCCAATTATTTTAAAAATAGATAATATTTATTTAGCTAAAAGCATATAACAATATACAGCGAATTCATAGCAATACGCAAAATGTGTTTATTTACAACTCTGATGTCATAATCTTAATGTTCCGTTCCCACTCACTCTTTTATTACCAAAATAAACTTTAAAAATAATTGGAGCCTTATGAACCGTTGTGTAGAATCACCGAAGACAATTTCACGAAAGGAGAGAAACAAGATTAGATGGAACTAAACAGGAAGAACTGCTATCAACAAGATATATATTTAACCTTTATATTTTCCCGAATATTTATACTATTTTTACGAAAATGTATGTAAATATATATCTTGTTGATCACAAACGAAACCATTGCACATCAAACGAAACCATTGATGAAAGTTTCATCTCGTTATCAGCTTTCTGTAAAACAGGATGAGTCGAAATACCTTTTCGTCTTCATCCCCTTAAATGCCATCGTGACGATATTTTCATTCTAAAATGTGAACGCGGACTATTGTATTTCACAAGGCTCTCCGCAACTGATTGCGAACCATTGTATCCATATTAGCTCCAAATTTGGAGCATTTTAAGAATTATGCTAAACTTTGGTACACCATTGTATCTCCTCGAGAGTCAAATTATCATGTCCTGTGTCCTTATAAACAATGTTGTCTTCACAATGAATGACAATTGTTAAGCTTTTAAAAAATGCGATGAAGGGGAAATCTTAGATTTTTTTATATTTTAGGGGAGCGAGGTCTTCTGTTCATAGGACTACTAGTTAAATGTTCAATAATTTATCAACATAAACTTAACATCTGACACCACGCCACACCGCCGTCTTTATCATTTGGCTCTTATCAGGCTTAGTATAAGTATAGGTGGACTTAATTGAATCGCAAAAATATTATAACAATCCACAGTATACAATTGAATATTAATAAAATATATTACAAATTTGATGAACATAAATACAATTGGACAAAAATAATATAAAAAAGTAAATGCTCAATATCTTGATTTACCAGAATACTGAGTAAAAATACATTAAAGTTCATTTTGTTGATTACGGTACTGAAGATGGAGAACTACTGCGTAAAGTGTCGTATGCAGAGATTGGGGAAAAAACAATTAAATCAAATAATGAAAAGAGGTGGATTATGGATGCTCTGTGTATGGAATGCAAGATAAAGTAGAATTATTGCTCAAAGGTAGTTGGATTACTATTCTAAATGGAGTAACTTTTCATTATTTATTATAAGCTTGAGTTTAGATATATTAGCACCTCTTTTTGGAGCAACTCGATGGCTATTTTGGATCGGACTTCGTAATTTTGAACCACGGTCAGATGATGAGGGCGCCATCTGAGCTGCCATCCCCTCTCCGAACTTCCGCACCAGCGGTTCCTGATCTGGGAGTGGTTGATCCTGTTGGCTTTTATAATATACCTTTAATCAACATACCCGGTGCATGCTTTATAATAGAGTTTTCTACATTTTAAAACTTTTAATTTGTTATTTGTGCGGGAGAGTATTAACTGTTTTGTTTAAAAATAATCAATAAAAAAATTATTATACTAATTTATATTGCGTATAGATTTTGTTCGTGAGTGTGTTGTTCGGTTTTTTGGTTCGATATTGTTTGTCTGTGTCTGTTTTGAGTGTGATTTTAAGGTTGGCTTTTTTTTTATACACTCTGTCCCAAAAGTTTATAGAATCTTGTATTTTGCCTATATTTTTGTTGTATATGATATATTTCAATGTAACTTACTGTATAGATATGTTATGTCTATTAAATTGAAAAAAAAAACAGCAGTTATACCCCGTATATTTAATGCCAATTTTTAAATGGTAGAATAAACTGAAATAACCTGTCCCAAAAGTTTATAGACAAATGCAATTTTATGCAAATATGGTATAGGTAATCATGACGTCGATCTGGAGCCTAATACATATGTTGTAAGAAAAGGAAAGCGTTCGTTTGTTCTGCGTTTCAAGATGCCTAAAGCGTAGAAGCTCTCCAATGAAGAAGTGAGTAAAATTCTGCATTTGAAATTGCTCTGTAAGACTGTTAAGGAAATATTGAAACTTTTAAATCACTCTAAGAGCATGATTTATCGTGTATTAACTCGTAAGACGCCGTATGAGCCAAAACCTCGTTCGGGAAGACCATGTGTGACGGATATTCGCAGTGATAGACGGATACAAAGAATGGTTTTCAAGTCAGAAAATGTCGGTTCGCGAAATTACTGGGGCTTCCCGGTTGCAAATCTCCAAGAACACTGTTTGTATGCCTTTCCGTTTAGCTAAAACATATGTTTTACTAGATTCTATAAACTGTTGGGGCAGAGTGTATTTACTCTACATCTCGCAAATTGTATTTTGTAGGTGGAATATCATTAACAATTAAAATTAAGAATGTATTATGGTTTTTTTTCTCCCCGGCCACATGTTTAATTTCTATTAGTTCATAATTTTCAATTCATTCAATCTTACTGCTGTTATTAGTATTGTCCCCTTGCCCTGGTGAGCTTCTGTAATAAGAAACCTAAATATATTCAGGAGTATTTAATTTCCATCTATGTTA
Source organism: Araneus ventricosus (assembly GCA_013235015.1). Classification (NCBI taxonomy): domain Eukaryota; kingdom Metazoa; phylum Arthropoda; class Arachnida; order Araneae; family Araneidae; genus Araneus; species Araneus ventricosus. The sequence goes on along the minus strand of BGPR01000570.1, from coordinate 395,089 downwards.
TGGGATGTAGTGTTTAGTGCCATAAACCCAGAAGGGTAGGATGGGTCGGAGTGGTTTGCGTAGCACCACGCCACAGGGAGGGCGTTTGGCTACTACGAATGATTTAACAGGCCCAATACACGGCGGATCTTTAGTAGAATCGGGTTTCGAGCCTGGAACACAACGTACCCGAAGAAGAGATCTAATCATTATGGCACTGCGACCTCCAGTATCTATTATGAATTTAGCCATATTTACGATTATTTTTCTTGATGTGAGATTGTTAAGAATTTTTTGAACCTATTATTAAGCGTATTTAAAATATATCTTTTCAGTCGAAGTGTGCATGAACAATGGTGTTAATTATAACGTGACGTACATTCAAGCACGTAAAAATTAGGAACATCTGAGAAAATTTAAGCTTCTTCTAAAGATTGTCGCAGAAATTGTATAGCTAAATCATATAGTTCTCATTTATCCACGAAACTAATTTGCTTCTCTTCTAATCGACTTGTAGATAGTTTTACCCTGGCTATTTTTACTGGTAATGAGATAATGACAAGAACATTTCAACACATCCTCATACAGATCTTATATATATCTACAGAGTTTATTTATACATTTTTAGAACGATTTCGATAAAGAATTTTAAAAAAAAAGCAAATGTTTTGGAATAAAAATTTCTGGCAACAGCTTATTAGTTTAAATGAGAGATATCATCTGCTACTTTTAAATTTATCCTTCTTTCAAAATGTCGCTTATTGTGGATTACAGGATTTGTTTTTGTCCTTCACGAAGAGAAATATCCATATTACATAATTCAAAAATGTTGTGAAATGCTTGGTATTAAAATTTCTAAGTGCAAGGTAAGCGACAATATTAATCGGAAAAGGAAAACCGTCAATCATTACTTCTACGTGGAATTAAGATTCTAAATGAATGCCCGAAAAAGGTACGAACTGTTTCATATATTTCTGAAGTGAAATCGCTGGTAACAAGAGAAAATCCTCCGACGCAGAAATCAATTGCAAAGTCTTTAAATACATCTGTAAGAACAATAAATAAAATAATAAACCAAGATTAACAACTTAAGAAAACTTAAAAATATAATGCTCACCAGCTTCTGCAGAGGCATGTGGCTCAACGCAGAATAGTTTGAAGAACCCTGTATGAAAATTATTTAAGAGGAGATAAACAGAAATACATTGTGAGCCTTGATAAAGCATGGTTTTATCTAAATAACTACAACAAAAGTATGTCTATTAACTATCGAAAAGGGAGACAAAAATGTGCAAGCCTGGTTCTGTCAACGCAAAAAAAAGTTTCAGTAAGGGGCTTATGATTGTCGCAGCGTTCTCCTATAATAGGAAATCAAAAATAAGAAGATTGGGGAAAAATGTTAAAATCAACTCAACGTAATATCAAGAAAAAGTTTTTCGCCCAATATTTATCCCAATGACTTTCAAAGAGTGAAACTTCATCAAGACAAAACAACAAGTCATACTTTGAAAAGTACCGCTGCATTCCTTGAAAAAATGAAGACTGATACAGGTATTGTATATATAAATTTTCGATATATTCCTGAGAAGTCCCCTGACGTTTCACCTATGGACTATCGTGCTTTTTGTCTGTTTAAAAGAACTCTTTGTAAGAGCTAACCCACCACGATTTATGGACTCTGGAAAGTAGTAGAAGAGGAATGGAAATCAATAACCCTGGAAATTTTACGAAAAGCTCTTCTATCCTGGAAATCACGATGCAGACTTATAGCCCATAAAAAAGGCTATAGATCGAACATTAAAAAATATTCTTTACATTTTAAACATTAATTAATCGCCCCCAAAATCGTTCTAAAAATGTGTGAACACCCTCTGTATAAAGTGAGAAAATACTAATCAGTTTCGTTTCTTCTCCAAAATCCCGATTTAATAGGATATTTTTAGAATTAACTCCTCGTAATCTGAAGATTAATCTGTACGAACTTATAAGCAAAAGATTTACAGTACAACTTCGATTAACAGTCACCATTGGGGCCAGGACCGTGAGGGATAACCGAAAAGACGGATAAAAGAATTATCTGAGTTCACTGCTTGCTTGGGACGAATATGAACATAAAATCTTTAAAAATCAATAATACAGGCATGTTGTATTTAATTTTACCAAACTATTAATATAACCTTCGATACAAGAGTAGTAATGTACAGAAATGTGTTGTAATATTAAAAACCTACGTTAGTTTAAATTAATCTGTCATCTCCTTCTGTGTCTTTCAGGTTGGAGCCTTACATTTTAGACGAAGTCCGATAACAAAAATTGTCGGTTAATCGAAGTTCTACTGTACTTCATAAAAAGTATGTATCCTTCATTTAAATGGATGGTCTTCATTTGAATATGTATTCTACAATCGAAATCAATTGCGATACCTAACGAAAGAAATATTTCCTTCATTTATTCTATTCTCGTTCACACGGAAACATCTCATCAAGAAAACAACTGTCCAATCAGCTGCATCAGAGGATTTCCCCGACTAGTGCTTAGTTATCACTGTGTGTCCAATCTGATCAATACTTCCTTTTATCTGCTGCAGTAAATATTATCTGACAAACATTGTTCGACAAATGAGAACAAATCCGAAAAGGGAAAACATTCTAATCAGTGAATTCAAAAGAAACCTTTGATATTCACTGAAGATTAGTCGTCTCTATCGAATTTTAAAATTAATTTAGTGTTTCCGAAAACTTACTTAGAATATAATTGGACTCTTCATAATATGTAAAAGGGTTTTAATAATCAATTTTATATATCATATTTGTATATCTAACATAACTAATTTCGCGTTCGAATATAAATCATGTTACACAAAGTTTCATGACAAATATCTGAGCTTATTTCTTGGTAAATACAGGGTATCCCAAAAGTCCTTGGCACATTTCAAAATTTTATAAAAAAAATAAAAATTGTGATATCAGTGAGCAGTATTCACGTCATTCCATTTCGCGGCATAAAACTCTTTTTAACATGAAGAATGGTTAAATTGTTTGTACATGGATATCATTAGTGGCACAACATTAGCTTAATTAGGTTATCTTCAAATCCGTTCATTGTACTTACATACAATCCGTTCATTGTATGTAAGTATGACGACTCCAACGGAAATAGTAAACTGCGCCAGTTGATACTTTGAAACAACGTCGATTATTCAATTTCAAAGAAAATTTCGTGTTACGTTCATTATTCTGCTCCTTGTCGAAACGACATTTTGCCATGGCACCGAAGATTTTTAGAGACAGGAAGAGTGTTGGACAGACCATGAAGTGGTAGGCCACGCGCATCAGATAATGATGTCCAGCAAATCCTCCACATGTTTATTCCCAGTCCTACATGGACAAAATGAAATGCTTCACGGGAATTATTAATTGCACGAACAACAGTACATCGATGAGGTTCTGCGGTACAGGCATTTATTAAAATTAAATTTTCGATTTATTAACAATTTCTTTATGTAAAAAAAACCTCATGGAGCGTGTTTGATATATATACCTCATCGATTTGTGAGATACAATAAGTATAAGTAAATAGAACAGAATTATTATTAAAACGTTTATTATCAGCTGTTTACAATTATTTTCACCTAATGTTGACAATATTTAATTCTTCTTGCTAATCTTTAATTTATAATCTTAGAGTTTTATGAATTAGATGTAGACACTTTATAAAATTATTTCATAAACCTAACAACCCTTTCTTTTTTTAATTTTATACTAAATTTAGAGTCCTCATTTATGTAGTTCCATAAAATTGCTAATTGTTCTTAAATCTAATAATAAGCAATACAGTTCTTAGTCTTATAGTTAGTTAGTCTTTATATCTTTTCGGAGTTTTAATCACAACTTCCTGATCATGTTATTTTGGACATATT
>BGPR01000570.1:366426-391181 GCA_013235015.1 Araneus ventricosus | reverse complement strand
TGATTTTCAAGTTTCCTTTAAAAATTTACAAAAGAAGAGTAAGACAGATTAATAATTTACATACCTCATCCTACATAAAGCCGACCTTTAAAGAAAAGAGAGAAATCTTGATGGTAAATCAGATACCTACGGTATTCTCACCCCTGTAGCGATTTGTTTATTTAACCTGCAGAGCTTCAGAACCTTCAACAATTATTTAATTTTTTGTTCTTTTCACTTTCCTTAAAATTTGCTTTCTTTCATTGAAAAATGTCAATAGCAGAGATATACGTTGGAGATAAGCGGTTGTGCCGTAAGGTAAACTTATTGTTCCCTTTTGCCGTACGGTGGCAATTTGTTTTCAGTATGACGTCAAATGTACGTATGCAAGCCATGTATTTTATTTGTATAAAAATTGGATGATTCGAGCGGTATGGTGTGTGTGCTACCCACCTCCTTTTGCCTATGCAGGTGCGTGATTTATTAGTTTTGTAACAGTTTCTTTAACAGTTTCTATTAATATCTATCATGAAGATGGATCTGACATTAATAAATGCTATTATAAATTTAAAAATGGATTCTGCCATCATTCTGCGTACTTTGCTATCTCTGTGTTTTCTAACAATTTAAGCAGGTGAAGCTACAGATCAAACTACCAGCGGTACAATTGCTTTCCTGAAAGTGCTTTACTGACTGACTGAAAGACTCTCTGCCAGGTCTTGGCCATTTTCAGAGTCCATGCATGAATGTGGGACACTAATTTATTTGATCATATAAGTAGCAATGCAAAACAATAATTCTAATTCCATTCACTTCTTCAACAAAACAGTATATTCAATCACACGATTCTCATTTGATGCGACATGAAGGAAAATATCTCATTATTTTTTTTATATTTCTTTAGAGGAAAAAATTTATTATCGCTTTAAATGGCTTAGCACACCATGCACCAATATATTAAAATAATATAGAGAGCTTGCGGTTATCCTATATAAGCATTTAGAAATAATAAAATTTTGCTATTTTTTCAATCAAATATTATTTTTATTCATTGTTTTAAACCTTAATGATTATTATGAAATTGATTAAGATTATAGACATATTTATCAAATGAAAACTTCAATGTTCGAATAGAATAAATCATTCTTGACGTTAAGTAACTGATATCCCAACAGGGCATTGTTTTATATGAAATATGCATTCATTACAAGCTACTCCCCAGCGAAAAAAAAAATCTTCAGAAAAAAATTTATTTTGAATTTTTTTTAAGATTTCTACAGATTTTTTGAAGACAAAAAAATCTGCATTTTTTCTTAAATTTATTCTGCATAAAATCTGCAAAAAAATTATTTTTATTTTTTCTTTAAATATCCTGCAGATTTTTTAAGACAGCAAAAAATCTGCATTTTGTCTTCAATTCAATTTGTAGTTATTTAGCAGAATTTTAGAACATCAATAAACTTGACCAATAATCTGTTGATTTTTTGAAGATTTAACTGCAGTTTCATAATATCTGCATTTCTCTATAAATACATATTTTGCACCATATTCTCTAATATTGCAGCTTTCTTTTCCAAAGGATATAAAAAAATTAGAACGTAATTATCATTATTGTTTAATTTTACAGCAGACAGGAGTTTCATCAGTTCCTTTTTTGATTAGTGATATCTACCATATACTTGTATAGAAAAGGAATGCATCAGCAGAAAAAAATTCCCAATCGAAAATTCTCTTAGACACTAAATTTTTTAAAAATACCATTGAAAAATGAATTCTAAATTAATCTTTAAAATAAATATTTGAGGTTTTACCATTTTAAACTTATTCCTCATAATTTAATTAATTTCCAATTATTTTTCCATCTGTCTTTCCGATTAGATATTTTCATCCAGAAAGAACGGAAAAGTGGAGCTTGCGCCCTTTGGATGGAGAGAAGACAGAAGGCTTATCAGAAACATAAACGAATCTAGGAAAACGAATTTATTGAAACAGAGAATCTAAATTATTGAACCTAAATATTACTAATCTCTATGACTTTGAAACACGTATTCTGACCATGCTTGGTTTTTACACCACTAAATGGCGGCATTAGAGCTATGGTGAAGTTAAAACTCAAATAGATTATTTTACCCCTAACTCGTGTACTCCGGTGTGGTCATGTGGATAGTGTTCCTGCCTGCCAACTCTATGAAAGCGGGTTCGAATCCTGGCCAGGATGATGTTGAAGTTTTGTCACAATCTGATTCGACATCATACAAGTAAATTAGATTAAGTGAAATTAATAATTAAGCCTTGACTACAGAAAATCTGAGGGTATTTGGAACATAGTTTTCTTCAGATATGCTGAAGAAAAAATGGTCCAAATACCTTCAGATTTTTAAAAAAAAATTTTTGTAGATTTTTTTTAGATGGGTCAAACAATGGGACCCAAATATCGGAAATTCACTGTCATTATTCAAGAAAAAATCATGCTGTTCAAACAACAACATGTTATTCACATCCCGTAATCCTTCCTATCCAGGCAAAAATACTTATAACAACGATATTAATACTTTCGATGATATTGAAAACGAAAATCCTCTACTTTTAATAGCCTTTTAAAAATATTTTTTGGCATAATTTACAACAATAATTTCATTGTTGCAACGCATTTCATACCGTTTTCATAGTTTAAACAAATATTTAATTGCGTGTTTCTCTTACATTGTTTAAAGCTTAGAAAATATCCTTTGGAATTTACTTTCTTCTTTAATTTGATCAATTTTGTTGTGAAATCTGTAAATGAAGTCCTCAAGGTGGTAAGTATATAATGAAATAATCCAGTAAACTGAAAGTTTATCTTTTCTATATTTTAATTCTTTTAATAGGCGTGTTTTAATTCAATTAGCAAAATTGAATTAAAACACGCCTATTCAATTCATTGCTGGACGTAAAATGTGCCACGCCAATTTAATGTTGAAATCAAATGCATAGTTTACGTTAATGTAGACAAGGAAAAGAACAAGTGCAAGGCTACGAAAAGAACGAGGTTAAATGGCTATAGAAATCTGAATTTTAAAACTGCTTTGTTAAGGGAATCATGAATATTAAATTATGCATAAAGGATTCAGTTGAAATTATATTTCCGGCGATCAAGTTGGTCGCCGAAGACGGCTAGTACATTAATAATTATGCATTATTTGTTTGCAAATTCAAGGGTATTTTCTTCTATACTACTTAAATAAAACATATTGATATCATCCATTGCTTTGACACCAGTTGGAAGTGGGTGCAAAAGTGGGAATGGAATCCGTGTAGTTGTCGATAGAATTACGTAACTCATTTTGATTCAGTTTACGTCCGGTAACGCCACTAGATGATTCTTCTTTATTTGTTATTTATTCCCTTTCGAGCTGGTGCAGTTGTTTCAAAATAACATAAAAGCGGTATTTAATGCCAAGAATATATATATATATATATTAATACCCAAAGTGTAAAATGACATAACATTCCTAATGTCAGAATATTCCAAAAGAATCATATCAATAATCCATCGCAATAAATTCAAATTTTCGACTAAACTATATCTAATTTCACTCTAATAAATAAAAATACTAAAAATATACCAAAAAAGAGTGTATGGAAAATTTGAAAATATAATAAAAGGCAATCCAAGAAAATGGAGTTTTCAATATTAATAATGGTAGCTCTGTTTTGAAAGAGCTTTAGCTAATTAATTAAATTGTTAATTCGATTTTGTTGTTCAAACCATCTATGTTACCAAATGTTGAAAAAACAGAAAGTTGAGTTCTTAACCCGAAATTATTGCATCAGTATTATATAGTTTTTATATATATAGTATAAATCGTAAAATGAAGGGCGCAATTTACGTTATATATATATTACAGTCAAATAAACAGCAAACGCAGTTATATTTCTTATTCAATAGGCAATTGGTATAGAGACGCAGAAAAATAAACTCATTGAGGCTTAGTTGGGATGTGGATGTTCTGAATAAGCCTTTCACTTCAACAACTCACACTAAACAGTCTACCTAGGGAAAGTGAAATGCCATCTACAATTGGAGATCAGAATAAGCTTTTAATCAGTAAAGAATTTTTAAATACGTGACACGCGAATGCGGAATGCTCTGTTTAGCAAAAGAGAATGTTGTTCGTGGATAAGGCGAATATTCAAGTTAAATCTCGAAAACGGAATTTTTCACCAAGGAAAGTAATATTCAATGAGTCCATTGATCTCCTTCTGAAGCATAACATTGACCTAATTTGCATACTAATGCAGGTGGCAGGAAAACGAATCTCTGGGCAGGGATTCATTGATTTTGCGGTTCGTCGGTATGATTCTGGATTCGGAATTGTTGAACACAAACGAAGAAAATGTTGGAGAATTTGAGCTAATATGTGCTGAAGGCAAGAATTGATTGCAAAACATTTTCTAACTTGTTTTGATTTGTACTGCGCTTTTATGTTCAATTCTCTAAAAATAAACCTTTGTTTTACAGTAAAGTACTTGGGAAGAAGGTCATGCTCGCTTCATAGTTGTCTGAACTTAAAGTAGCGAAATAAATAACTATATTCCGAGAACAATGATTATGTTCGTGGATTTGAATAAAGGCATATTCGACGGAATTCAATACAAGTTTTGTGAAATGTGTGTATATATAAATGTGGTCTCGAGTTTTATTCTACATGATAATTATGATTCTTTTTATTTTATTATGAGTTATAAATTTTTTTTTACATGAAAATAAGGTCAGCTTTTATTATACAGATCATAAGAAGATTTAAGTAACATCGGGATATCATTACGGAATAAGGTATTTTTTTAGAAACAGAGTAATTCATTTTACCATAAAAAATTAGTAAAATCTTTCAGTCGAACATCTAGACGCATGGTTCAAAATTTATAACATCTTTTCAATATTTTATTACATTATGGGCATTTCAGTCGGCGAGAACAGGACTCATTTCGTTTATGAAAGAGAAGTGTATTTTAATGGTTTGAGCAAACATGTTCCTGTAATTTTAAGTTTATTTTTCTTACTGATGCATATGTAATCATAGTTAAAATAACAATATCTTATATGTAAATGACGCAAGAGAAAATAAAGTATAGGTTTGATAAATAGGAGCCTTACAGATTTCTTTTTTACTTTGTCTCAGAAGGATTATTAATTTGACAGGAAAGAAGGGTGTTTTATGGGTGTAGAGTGCTATCACCCTTATACTTTTGTTTATTCTGCTGAGTTGAATATTAAATACTAGCAGCACCTTCACGGTGTTGCCCGTGCCATGATTATTATCATGTATGTTTACAGATTCCACAAAATTCTGATAAAATAAAATATGAAAACAAAATGTATTAGGATATTAACTTAGCTTTCAGAAAGAGACACACGCAATTAAATATAGGTTTAAACAATGAAAACGGTTTAAATTGTGTTGCAACAATGAAAAGTATTGTTCTAAATTATACCAAAAATATTTTTAAATATTTATTAAAATTAGAGAAAATATTGTACTGCTCTTTTCTCGTTTAAAATCAAGCTTTTAGGGATGTAAAACAAACTACGTTAGAACTGAAATTGTTTGTTCTTTCTTATGGCGTATCTATTTTCTTCCTAGAAAAAATGTAATAGAGAAATGAGTACGAAACATTACCCAAAATAACACAAAATATTCGATATAAAACTTTCTAGATGAAATTTTAAAATTCTGGCTTCGAGGAGCATTGAATAACCATTAGGACTGCCACATTTCAAGGCTTTAAGTGCAATATTTTTAGTCTCACCATCGCACACACACAAACCTTACCTTTTATATATATAGATTTTGGTTACTACAAATGAAAGCAGTGTCGGATGATATTATTTTCTCTCTTATGAGGGGAGAGTTAAAAGCAATTTTTCTTAAAAACTATCTAAGTTAGATAAAATTAATAACCTATAGAACTTTATATATCCTAATCACAAGGTTTTGAATGTATGATGTGCGTAATTTCAGTTGTGTAGATTTTCTAAGAAGTTTACTTTTATTGTAACATACAATCTGCTGTGTATGTGGGCTCGTTGCACGTGAAATCATACGTGAACTCCTACCTATGGTGCGGTGTAGAAGATTGGAGAAGGGGATACCAGGTCAGGTGTCGTCCTCATCATCCGTCAAAAATTGCCGAGTTTCTTCAAAAAGAGGCGTTAATATAACTAAACTAAAAGACATAATAGATAATGAAAAGTTACTGCATTTAGAACAAAAACCCAATTACCTTTGAGCAATTCTCCTACTTTATCTTGCATTTCATGCATCAAACAACCTTAACATGCATCAAACAACATCAAACAACCTGCTCTCATATTTGATTTAATAGATTTCTCCCTGATATCTGCATTCGACACGTTAGGCAATAGTTCTCCCTCTTCACTATCGTAATCAATAAAATGCGCTTTACTGTACTTTTTTATCAATTTCATATACTATCATTTTCATTCTTTCAGTATTCTGGTAATCAAGAAATTGAGCATATTCCTTTTATATTATCGCTGCCTATTGTATTCACACATTTCTAATCTGAAGAGAGGCGTGTCAGCTCAGTTGTCGCCCTCGTCATCTGACCACGGTTCAAGATTAAGAGGTCAGTCCCGAATTGCATCAAAACGACTCGTTTATATAACTAAATTAAACTAAAAACTTCTTTAACCCTTTGCGGACAGGTTACTTTCGTTCAACATTTGAATTCATCCCGTTTTCCCCAAGTCTATGCTTATTTAGTTATACACAATTTTATTTTTATGATATAATAAGATTAGAGGTTAGATGGACGGACAATACACACATTTGTGTCCGAATTTGAATCTTCGTGAACTAGAATGTCCTTCACATCAAACTGAGAATCGGTTTCGTTGCCGCTGTATTCAGTCACTTTTCCATCGATATCGGATGCGTCAGATTCGTCCTCAGCTGGTCATTCCTTGCATAATTCTTCCAGTCGAATATTGCTCTGGAAGGATAATTTCCTGCCGTTTCATGATAGTCAGTTTGGCTTATAGAGAGCGTTGCATGAATTTGCATGAGCGATCAGATCGAACTGTTTGGTTGCAGGTCAATAGGAACTATCAGAACAAGTATGAGGAATGCTAAGAGGTTAGAGGGGTAGCGAGCTTCCCTCCTTAACTAGGGTTTATTCGGCTTTTCAGTACACACCCACTTTCGCTTGATATATGACATATCTTTCCGCAGAGGGTTAAGCGAATTTAAAAAAGAAAGCTTTAACATTGCTCACTTACATATTTAACTAATATAAATATTATTTGTCATCAATTTATTTTCCAATAAACTGGTTGAGCTTTATTTCCAACAACCTTTTTCAATCTTATTACCTTTATTTTCTCTGAAAAGATAAAACGGAATCTGTTCTTTGTGTGGAATTAACTGAGCAAGTTTAATTAAATTTACGTCCGGTTTTTAAGCAACACAAGGGCTATTTTGGGACGGAGCAAGTAATTTTGGACTATGGTCAGAGACTTAACCCTTTAACGTTCATTGGTTTCGCAGTGAAACCACACATTGAGCATTATTTCACTGCTCATGGGAGAAGCGTAGCGTAATTTTTCTTTCGTATGTTAAGAGCCAGATATATAGGCCAACTTATGTAAAAATTCCAGTTCAATACCGTTAGTAATCGCAAAGATATCGGCAGTACAAGAGCTAAATTGCTTTCGATCTCTTAACAGAAACAAAATGATTGACATTGAATCTTCGAAAGTAATATTGGATTTTGTGAATATTGAATATCATAAATGCCCACGCATACTTGTAAATTAAATGCATAGTTTAAATTGCATTTCGATGGTAACTTATTCAGAAGAAAAATAGCCCGTTATCATTGGTTTCACTGTGAAACCACAAATTCCTTCAAAATAAAAAAATGCCAACTTTTTTTTTTCTTTTACATATTTATTATCAGAAACATGTCTAATACTCATTTCTGAAATACATTTAGTAATTTTCAGATAGAAACATGCAGTGAACTATAAAGAGTTAAACTCCCCTCCGTCTGAACTTTCACACCACGCCAACAGGTCGGGCCAACCATTTGGCCGCGACGGATTTAGTGTGCACCAGACCAGCTTCAATGTTTGGTATTCAGTGATTTCGAGTTTCCAACTTGGGGCCTTCCTGCCCCGAAGCCAAAACATTACCACCAGACAGTTTCCGTCCGCAGTAACCGAATAAAACAACTAGTTGAAGATTTCATGACCAAATATTAGTTAAATAGCTTGACTCCCCAAATCAAACCAAATTGAATGTATGTTCTAGATCAGGGGTGGGAAATCTGCGACCTTCAGGCCACATGTGGCCTTTTTGAGTTTCTTATACTGCCTTACCATTTATTTATAATTTACATTGAAATAATTTACATGTCTGTAATATAATAATAATTACAGAACACTAACCTTTAAGATTCTGCTCGTGCGGCCTTTTGTCCAATTGCCGAAATTTAATAAGGCTTTTCAGTTCAAAAAAGTTCCCCACCCCTGTTCTAGATATATCTTTCTTGAGCAGTAAATAGTAAATGGAAAATCGCGAAATTGTTTCAATTGTACATAACCGCATTTCCATATTATTTCAAAACCTAACTCCTCTACTACATGATTTTTCAAGTATTTTAATAATTGAAGCCTTTGTTTCAGATAAAACTTATTCGACATTAAATTTATTTTGTTCTATAAATACATTTATGTAACGGTTTTGCAACCTTTTAATTCTCCAGAAGTAATTTAATTTATGAAACTTCCATCTATTTAGAGTAGAAAATTATTTTATACGTTCGCAAATTGAATGCGGAAAACAAAAGAGCGTAAAATGCTTTTACTTGGAAATATATTTATAGTGATAGTTGGGAAAATGTAATTACTTTAAGTTAGTATAAATGTGCATACTATCTCAACAATATATCCATTTTTCTTGTAAGCAACGGTTATTCATCGTTCTCTTCATCCCTTTCATTTCTTATATTTTCCCCATCTAGTCCATTCCAAACAAAACTGGTTATTTTCTTTTCTCTTTGACTGCTTGGGCTGTTTTGAAATATTGCTTTAGTTTCGCGCAATATGACCAAATTTCTCTGCTTATTCTCTCTGGGATTTTTTATTATTGTAGCTAAGCCATAAGAAGTGAAATTAATGAAATTTTGATGAATGCATAGAATATACATAGAATATTGAAGAGCTAAGATAATCAGGAAGAAATGTTTACATTTATGGAAAATGTTTAATCATGACTTTTTTTTTATTTATTCCTTTGAAAGTTCGAGAAAATTTTGCTATAGCGATGCAAATTTTGTGAAATTTTATTTTTGGTAGATGCGTTTTGGAAGTTTTATTCCATAACTTTAATGCATTTTAACTCTGAAATTTTTTTCTGTACTTGGGCAGAAACACAAATAGGAAATTGAACTGAATCTGTTCTGAAATTAAGCACATAAATGAACTAAAGTGAGTGACATCCATATGCTCAGAAGTTTTGAATATTGATTTTATTCGAAATTCTTCTAAAAACTTCATAGCCTGCCAGAAAGAATGCCAAACGAATAAAACTTACGAGGAAAAATATTTATTTAAATAACTATAAAGTTCCTATAATTATTGACTTTTTCTAATCTCTAGTGGCATATGATTCGAAAGCAAGAGAGTGCAGAAGAATTGAAAGCTGAGAAACTGAAGCGATTCTGGCAGATTCCTAACTAATCTTTTTCTCACTATGAACTTAATAAAATAATACATTTATACATTTTGGTGCAAATTTGTGTCCACCATTCTATTTATTTAGTTTTACATTATGTATAAAAGCTGACAGCCGTATTTATCCTAAAATTATTTCATTAACCTAAGTACAGTTCAGTGTAGACTATTAACTCTTTAAACCCTAGGCGACTTTTTTCCATTTTGCCCCTTTAAAAACAGGACCTTTTGGGAGGAAGCGACATGAATTGGACTCTCCGAACCTGGGTGGTCATTTACCACCCCACCCCTGCTATAACCTTACCTTAAGAGGCACGGAAATGGGCTGCGGTTTGCAAGAATAATTGGGTCTCCCTACCGCGCTTATCTCCTAAGCGATCTCAGTACCTCACCTTCCCTCAAAAGAAGCCAACCGCCTCAGACCGGGCTTCTTCGCTTTTAGAGGGAAATTTTTATACCGCCCGGGACCGCCTCTCTCGGTGTCAGAGGGTTAAAAATAATGACTTCATAATAAAGGAATAAAATGTTCGGGTTCTAAAACTTTGAACTACAATACACCCATATTTTGGCTTCTAAATAATGGATATTAATCTAAATCTCAAGAAGCCCCATGCTAAATAGTTTTTCGTTCAATTTGCAAATGGGAGATTTCTGTTTTTATTAGATTATTTATAAACATGTTAAGATTAAAAAATATATGATGGTTCCTTTAAAATTTGTATGAGATCAAAAAATTGCATTTAATTACAAACAAATAAAATGATGAGCGATTTTTATTTAACTTTTTCTAGTTGACAATTTCTATCTGCAAATCATAATAACCAGAAATATTTATTTGATCTTTATCATTCAATAGATTTCCTATCTGAAATTGTCAATGCTTAAGAAAATATAAAATCCTTAGATCTGGTATTTCATGCTCAAAAAATATTTTTGGTTTAGGAGGACGTTTGATTTCACTAAATTTTTGTTAAATAATTAACTTGGAGTTATGAAACTTGTATACATATTTATCGCAATACTATTGTACTAAATAACTTTAAAAAATTTGTATTAACATTTTTTAAATCATTTTTTAAAAATTAAATATTCCATTCGCTTTTGTCTTTTTAGTTAATTTTCTATTATTATCATTTAAAAACTACATTTTGTACATATCTGATTATTTTTGATATGATACATTATTTTACAATTTTTTTTTAAAAGTTAATTTTGAGGAAATATTTGTATCCTTGGATAATAAATTTCCAGTTGAATTTTGTATTTTTTAAGGATGAAATTGACTCGAAACTTTTTGAATGATGTCGAAACTTAAAATGAATGCACATACATATTTTAGGTTATAATGGAAATCCTTATTAAATTTTTTATAGAATTTCTTCAAAAAGTAAGAACCGCGGAATATTTAAATTACATTAGACGAATGTAATGTAAATTTAAAAAATAATCCTTTTGAGGTAGAAATCATTTAATTAACATTACCTCTTCTTAAGTCATGAATAATAATTATTCATTTTTTCGCTTAGTTTCAGCACTTAGTTTAATGCTATTTTATTCACATTAAAAAAGATAATGGGATTCCTTTTTTGATCGTTTTATACTAATGTCAACATCCAACGTCCTCGTAACATATATTGTTTTCCAGAAGATGAAAAATAACATGTCGATTTTCTTAATACCGTGTGCTCCTTAAAAATCTACGGACTGTAATATTTTCTCTGTTTCGTTGCATTGGACTCTGTACATAGAGTGATCAGTTTTAAAATTAAAGATTTCTTATGTATCGAATTTTTTTACATTAACTAATAGTTTAAATTTCATGTTTCAGCCAAATCTGTCATAGATAATATCAGATTGAAAGTTTGCATAAATGAATTTTATAAAAATATTCCCACAGCTGCTGCCCCCTTACTTCGCTTAAAATATCCTGACTCACAAATTTTATATGAACACTTGCTTTTCAGTGTTGTAAATGGTAAACAAATGGTTAAAATCTACAAGTTGGAACACATTCTTATTGAAACGGCGCCATCGCGCCAAGTCGCAAAAGCAAAATGGATGCTAATGGTAAACAAGCGTGCATATGTCACAGTTAAAAGTTAATCTTTCAAAGTTTACTCTTTTTTAGAACTCATTGGGTTTGTGGTTTGTCATTGCACTATCTCCCATTTTAAATGTAGAATTTCAGCAGAACTATTAGCTTTCCTAGCTCATTGAATGTAAGGAATGTATTACTTTTAATTATTCTAATGAAGCAGGAAAAACTGTTCTCGCGATGCCGGCGCCATCTGAAGTGGGCACAGGGCAAATTTTTTTAACTTAAATAACATCAGTGGCTTCTCTTTCAGCAAAGCGGGAACCTAGTAGCTTCGCTAGCTTAGTGAATGTGCGCAATCGGCTTCATTTAATTAATATAATGAAGCAGCAGAACATTTGCCCTTAGTATTTTCACTTCTAAAAGTAAATGTTCTTCAAAACAAGTAATAGTAAAAAATTAAGACTTACTCAGTTCTAATATTTGCACTTGGGAGGAATCACTCTTAATATATGGAAAAAAAGAACAATTCGGTACATCAAGAAAACCATCGAGCAGGTGAAGACAGCATTCAAAACGATAAATTCCAAAATATGACCAAGCAACTTCCAAAAATTCCATGCAAACGATTTTTTTTATAAGGCAAAGAAAAAAATCTCTCAAATATATGATCAGAAAAATATGTAATCACTAAATAAACCCAATATCTATTTGTCATTTTTTTTACTAATTTAAATCATCTTAATTAAAATACATTTTATTATTTAATTAAATATTTAATAAATATTTTAAGGTTTATAAAATTCCGCTTAGTATGTAAACAACGCGAAACGTTTGCCATGACGTAAGCGATCTAGCTGATGGTTTGCCAAAGGAACTCATCCGCTTGATTCCTCAGGTAACCATATTGGCGACGATATCGCTTGTGTTCCAATTTCAACAACAACATTGCATATTAAAAGCCAAATTCTTCTTAGCGTAATGGATCAATTTGTGTCAAATATTTCAGTTATATCAAACATATAACTGTATATATAATATATATGTTACGGTCAATGTGGGTAATCACCTATTACGCATATTCACTGTGGTAATTATGCATAATAACCGCTTAAAAATCAGTTTATTATGCATAATAACACTTAAAGATCCGGTAATTATGGATAAACGATTTGCAACTTTAGCCGTAACATAAAACGTAAAATGTATAATTTCAACCGTAGTCAAGAAAAAACTTTTGTCAAACCTTTTTTGAGGTAAGAACGCTATTTCCGAATTTTACCGTTACGTAGCGATGTTTGTGTTGTCATCACGTAGCTTATAGCCATTTTACTACGCCCAATTTTATAATGGGTGTTGACATCTGAAGTTATGGAGGAAGGGGTTGTGTACTTCAGAGGTCATCCTGTATACCAATTATAAAAGCCAGAATGACGAAAGTTTCTAATTCACTCTTCCCGCCTTTGAAGTAGCCTGAAGTAATTTTCAAGTTTCCTTCATTAACTTCCGATCAAGACAACACTTAATGCCTTTTGTCTCATTTAACTAAAACAAATATAAAAGAAAAACACTTAAAGTGATGAGACAATTACAGGAATCAAATATCCAAAAGGCTCATTAAATCTTTTTCCCTTTCAAGAATGTGACCTTTAATACATGTGAAATGTTTTTGGGTAAATACGACTGAATTGAATTCACAAACTTTTTTAACTTCCCTATGATCGAATGTCATTCTGGAATTGGAAATGTCTGGAACACGCATTGTCAGATTTATTATTAACTAAGCATCCCATAAAAGAAAAGTGGATATATTGAATTATTATCTAAAAATTTACTTCAGGTTGATATCAAATTATTTGTTTTAGAATTTTTCGGAGATAATTTAAAATGGCTAAGAAATACAGTTGCAATTTTCTTGCAAAATCTTTCTTCAAATGTATTCTAAACAAAGTATATGTATATTATGCCTGTGAGCTGAAAGGAGTATCATCTTCCAATGCCGATTAGTGTTGTAGTAACAAAGCTTTCGAAATTCTAAATTTACTACTTCATTTCAGATAACTAATAATCTCTTTTTCAGTCTTTCTGGAAGGAATATGGTCTCATGCTTCCTTATTCTTCTTGATTCTTCTGAAATTTCGATCACTATTAAGATACGAATATCCTACCTCAGGAAACTTATGTTCAATTATTTTCAAATTTCCTTTAAAATCGAGATATTGATGTAGGAATAATGCGGTTGAGTTCTTATTCTGGTTTGAGCAAGAGACTGACAAGATAATGAGATGATCTTTACTCCTTAAAGTTTCGTAAATTTTAATTTGTTGTGAGATTATATATTTCCTTCTCTCAAAAAAAAATATTTACTAAAATTTTTGTCGCATTTTTTCATAATAATATACTTTCATCATCATAATAATATATCCGTTTTTCTAAGACCATCGTTTAAACTCCTTGGTTATCACAGACATTATTATCATATTTTTACGGTTTCATTAAACTTGACTTGTTTCTGAAAATTGAATTTTAAAATTCGTTTTTCATTCATCCCAGAAACAGAAAGTGTTTAAAAGTGCGACGTACGTCTCAAAACAAACGCGATCTTTGCAGAATATCTCACCCTTAAAATCTCACACACTCTCACACACCAAAAAAAACCACAATATGTTCTTGAGATCAATCAAAGGGATGCTCTCTTTACGCCATGCTTTCTTCCTTCACGTTTCGAGCAACGCAGCATCCAGAGATTGGAGCAATGACAGAAATAACTCTTCTACATTGCGTGGCTTACGAGAAAGCCACGCCTTCATCGTGGCTGACGTCATTGGGGATGGAGATCCGAAACAGGGACGTTGAAAGCTGACTTCAAAAGCCATTGACAGAATTGCAAATTTTGAATGTATGCCTTGGTTTTGAATAATTAATTTTAATATAATGTTTTGTTATTGATGAAAGATTCTACTGGTTAATTAGTATTTTTATATCTATTTTGCATTTTACTGTGGTCCGCCAAATTTGGAAAAACAGCCTGCAGAAAGTTTCCAACTGTTTGAGGTCATGTTTCAGAATACTGGATATAACTCTGACCCTCGGTCACTCACTTACAAATGTGTTTCGAAATTTTGTGCACTTCGTGTCATAGATAATTATTGTGTAGTTTTTAAAAATGATTTTTCAAAAAAATATTTTATTTTGTTATAACTTTATTCACTTTCATGAAAATATTTCGCGTTCCACAAATTTTCCTTGTTCAATACTTTTTTGCACTGAAGAGTTTGGTGGTATACGTAAATCTTCCCTCAAAGCGTTCTTATAAGTGTCTTGGAAACTTGGAAATGAATGTGTTATAGGTATTTAAGGTTTTAATAAAACAAAATGTCGTTTTCAATATTGTTAATTACATACATAAAACAAGTCAAGTTAAATAAAAATGTGTAGAAACAAAAAGCAAAAGGACAAATAATATAATATCTAAACAAAATGATTGAAGTGATCAGTGAAAAATTTTTAAAGTATAAAAAAACCAGTTGGTCTCCTGTTTCAACTTCATAAAAATCAAATACATTAGCAATGTAGAAATAAATCATTATTGGAAAAAATTGACGAGTTTCAAGAAATTCTTATACATAGCGTTAATTTATCTTTTTGCAGTTTAAAGTAATATATGATTCAAAATGAAGACCAGATAGAAAATTTGTAAAGGATTACTGTAAAATCTTCTTTTAAAAGCAAACGATTTCTATTTTCTAATTCTCTCGTCAATATTTTCGTCTCCGTCAAAACTATTTCCCGCGATGAAAACGATTCAGCTTCAACGGAAACAGATGTTATTTTACTCAAATTGAACAGGTTTCTCATTGAAGAAGATGTTAAGTACCCTTAACATGTTCTTCCACTGCAAAACAGCAAGGAATCGTACACTTAACATGTTCATCTACTGAAAATTTCGTAATATTTTTACTTTAGAGATTTAGTGAAATTCTTATATTTAAGCTAGACGTCAACATGCTCTTTTGTCGAATTATCTCATTTTTTATATACGTATGTCACTGAATGTTCATCCACTCAGCTCTTCAATTATACAATATTTTCTAGTGTTCAGAAAGATATTTGTCTAAAGATTTAACTTTTCTCATCTTAGTTAATTATTCACTTTTTTAAAAGATTCTTCATATTCATTTGATTACGAATGGATTTTGATTTTGTTCTTCTAATACAACACCTTCTATTACATACACTCTTATAAAGAACAAAGCACTTTGAAAAAGGTACGAAATTATACAAGTTATAAAAATTGAAGGTGACCATATTCAGCTGTTCCAGTCATATTAAATATTAAAGTATTGTAATTAAGTTCAACATCGATCGATTTCCCTCCAAATTAAATTATTAGGAATTAGATTAAATAAACTTTGATAGATTTTTAACTTACAGATATTAATCACATTGTTGTTTTGGAATTTCGCGGCATTTCCTTCTTAAATAATGTTGTTAGAAAGTGACAGCCTGAGCAGATTTATCGATATTTTAAAAACGTTTTAACAAAGGAAAGTACTCAGAATGTATTTTTGTCAATAAATTAAGAAAAATACAATGGACAATTTCAATAATAATCATAATGCCCGATGTTTATCTATAGAAGTATTTCAGTTTCACTATTAAAATAAATGCGATCAGTACATAAGAAAATTTTTTAAATAAAATTTGAAGTATATATTTTAATAATTATATCCGAGAGAAAAATCTTTCATAACCGACACCTCTGCTTTCATTAGATAATTAAACGGTCTTTAAATGTTTTTAATTATACAATATTAAATAAATATTGCCCACATATTCACATTTTGTTATTAGGTTTTGTTGCGCAGTTATTTTATGAATATTTTAATTCTTAGAGATATTATTTCTTCCTTAATAAAATAATCCACCATATTTATAAAAAAATAATGTTTGGGTGGAATATTTATATGTGAGAAGTCGATATATTATTGTTTAAGGTGCTATCTATAATTTTTATCTCCACTCACTTTTGCAAATTGATTACAAATTAAATTACGTTTCGTATATTTCACCAAAAATTCTAACTCGTTTAACAAGAAAAATTTCCAGAATTAATCTAGTTAAGCATTACATATTATCTGTAATACTTAATTTAATCACAAATTTAAGGACATGTGTTTTCATTCTGGTTGATTAAAGCTGAAATAACAAATTCAGAGAGTATTTTGATTGCATAACTTTAGCTTAATACTTTCCTCATATGATTTTTAGAAAATATACAAATAGATACGAAAAAACTGTTTTTCAGAGATATATAAAAATATAAAAAGACATGTTCGACTGTTTGGAAGGTTAAAGTTTAGACTATCTAGATATTGTAATAACTAGGAATAGTATAGAGTAGTGTTATTTTTCCTTTAATGTGTTTTTGTGAAATGGAAATTTGCTTTCTAAGAACATCCGTCATTTTTTTCTAATTATTATTACCAATAGGTTTCATACATTAAGGTTTTTATGGGATCAATTTAAAACGTAAAATATATGCCAATGCATTGCCGAAATCCTTAATAATATAATAAATGCGAAAGTGTGTCTGTCTGTCTGTCTTTCTGTCTGTCTGTCTGTCTGTCTGTTTGTTAAGCTTTCACGACCAAACCACAAAACCGATTTGGATGAAAATTGGCAGAGTTGTAGCTTGAAACCCGAGAACGGACATAGGATAGGTGAAATCACGTTAAATTAATTATTTTTGACTACAGATTAAAAATAGTTAACAAAGAAAGCCCATTGACTCCGTGATTCGCGATGAAGATTTTTATTTTTCAATCTATGGTCACGTGATCCTTCAGGAATGCGAAAACATGTGAAATAAATTATTTTTAAAATCAACTATCACGTAATCCTTTTTTCCGCTGTAACTTCGGAACAAATTATCCGATACAAATAATTTTTATACCATCTTAAAGATAAAAATTTTACCTTTGCAATGATATTAATTTTATTTCTGTGACATTTTTCATTCAATTTTTATTAATTTTTTAAATTTTACGTGCAGACGATTTTGAAATAACGCAAATTTATACCTACTTCGCTGCTAGGAAACGGTTAGACTTTGAACTAATTTATCTTTGTTTCTGAAAGTTTTGCTTATGTTTATAAATATCTATAAAACAAGGCAGAAATTACATGTATCTGTCTGTCTGCCGGTCGATCGGTCGTTCACAAGAACTCCTCCTAAACGGTGATCGGTAGCGACATGAAATTTACACACAAGGTGCTATTTTCAACTTTCAGAGTTAATTAGTTCTTAAGATATTTAATTAAATAACGAACATTAGCCGCTTTTAAGCCTATTGCTTAGACGTTTTTTGCCAATAACTTCCGAAATCTTTATTAGACAACAATTATTTTTATGCCATTTTAAAGACCAGAAAATGATCTTTTTAAAGCTATTAATTACATTGCGATGAAATGTTTTCTCTGATTGTTTGTAAGGTTTAAAAATATTTTTGTAACGTAATTTCTAACAAGTCTTTTTATTCTTATAGAAATAAATTCAAACGAAATTACTCTTTCGCGCGCGGGCTTCTGCCAGTGTTAAAGTTAATATAAGAAAATATTGCTTTCTTTGACCATTAACAACAAAGGAGACTTTACACTTCCTGTTTCCTGTTGTCCTTGCATTTGCAGCTTTTAATGCGGTTACACAGTGATCCAATGACGTTAGTGAATTATTCTCTTGATGTTTTGTTTAAATTTCACAATGAGGTATTACAAAACATCCATCTGTAGATACGGTAATGGGCATTAACAAGGAACATCATATACTGTAGAGCTCTTCAACATCTTAGAATTGTCAGGGCACCTTCCGACAAGCCGAGATTGAATGCCGCTGTGCCAGTACTACTAATACGCAACCTCGATATACCGAGAATGCGCAATGGCACACGGTCGCAAATTACAGACCAAGGTCCAAACGTTATGAAAGCTATTGTTATGACTGATATAGGGAGAAGAGAGAGTATTTTAATTCCACGCCTTCCGATAATGCCGAAGGATTAATCATCTCAGTTCAGAAGGTAACAAATCCCTTTCAATATGTCATTTGCCAGGCTCAGGGCCAGATACTGAAAGTGGCAGATGTACATATGGAAAAACCATATTTTTCGCATGGGCAACTATACATGGCGTGTTCACGTGTGTTCAGCCCACACAACCTCTACATCCGTGTAAATAATGTTATATACAAAAGTATATTAGAATAGATGAACAATTTACATAAGTATCAGCATACATGTACAGTACACTCCTGTCAGCCGTCCAATTAAGTATTATCTCCGTCAGAACTTTTCCTTTCCCCTTTCAAAATGCAACAAAACATTTACATTCGTGAATTAAAAAAAAAGATTAATTCAAATTCTACGCGCACGAAGTCGCGGGTAACAGCTAGTAAAAAATATATTTTGAAAATGTTAGCCAGATTTTAATTTTCCTCAGTGATCTAATTTATTATCAGAATAAGATATTACAATTCGAAAAAATATCAAGGAAAAATATTCAAACACCACAATTTAATAATGTATTAAAAAGTATAAATTTATTTTATTTTAGTTGTTATTTACTTATTAATTTGTCAAGTATAATTTATTATTATGAATATAAGGGGCAATTAATAGATTTGATTAAAAAGTTCAAAACTTTTAGATTTATTTGAAATTTATGATGACAGATGAAATATTTTCGCAAATGCCAACTTAAAATTCTTTTCTCCAAGTCGGATTTTTCTTCAGTGTCGTGTTTCAAAATGTCTAAGGCTTTTTTTCCATTTTAAGATAAATCTTTAAATTTTTTGCACATGTTTATAGTTATGTATATGGTAATTAACTGCATGAAATAGGCTATCTTTTGCTTTATATACAAGATATAAAATCAGCTACAGCTAAATTTCCTCATTTTTCATTATATAATACTTTAAAAATACCTATATATTAGTAAATATTAGATGTACCTTAAAACCCACGCAGAGAGAGAGAGAGTTTTGTGCAAAATATTCCAGTGAATCCACAAAAGTAATTTGAAGTAAAGAAATTCATATTTGAAAAAAGTAGAAATTTAAAAAAAATCAATTTTTATAAAACATTATATTTTAAATAAAATAGCAGATAAAAATTAATTTTTTCTCTTCACTGTGATTTTATTCGATTGTTAATTTAAACACCAATAAAAGCTTTTTCAATTATATGTAAAATAAAGAAAAAAATATAGAAAGTAACGTATACCCTTAAGTATAAACTGATAATTGCTTTTCAATAAAATGTGGCAATTTTAATTATAAAATTTATTCAAACATGCAAGTCTAATGAAAGTTTAGGAAGAAAATAAAAAAATGTAAATGTTTATAACGTTACAGAATAAATCGTGTTAGAAATTAATAGTTTAATAAAATATTCAATCGGGCCTTACCCAAATATGCTATTTTGAGGTGATAGAATTCATGCATATGGTTTCTTTGCCTGTCTGGAATTAATTAATTATGTAAATTGAATTTCTTAGAAAATTGTTTAGAAAACATTTAAAATTTTCAAGTATAAGAAGAATTTTTACGCTACTTTATTTAGAAAGGTTTTATTCATATTAAATATTTTTCATAAGGTATCATAATTAAATATTTGGAGTATATATTTCATTAATTGAAGCAAAATTTTACATGTCGTACAAAAAAAGTTTATTTTTAATAATTTTAAGAATTGATTGGGAGTAACAAAACTCTCATTACCTATTTTTAAAACAAATATCTAAAATGCTAATGTCAAATGTTTTAAAGTACAAAAAATGCATGAATTTCATTTTAGCTCACAATAAATTAACTAATTAAAATTTCAATCTATTAGAATGCCCTTAATTTTGAAAAGCATGCATAGCGATTTTTTTCTAGGAATTCTTACATTTAAACTAAAATACAATTTTCTTCAAATGTTTCGTATTTAATGAGAAGACCAGTATAATTATTTTTTTAGTAAGTTTGTTTAGTTTAATTAATTCCTTTATTTATTGCATACTCCTTTCCTTTATTTCAGCATTATTCTTTTCAGCGATTTTGCAATTTTCAGGCCTAAAATATCAGAATAATTCTACCATAGGGAGCTAAATTTTTAATACGAAATTTGCATGTCCATCTGCACACTATTTGAGACATCATGATGTAGAAACAGCTGATAAGAAAGATAATAAGTTAGAATAACATTCTTCTGAATTATACAAAAGAAGGCACTTCTTATGCCTGATTTTATTCAACTTTTTCCATACTAAAAATGAATGGTAGAAAATAAATAAAATGAACAGTGGCGGGTCGTCCATTAGGGCTGCAGAGCTGCAGCACTCACTGAAAATTTTTTGAACTTGTATTTTCGTTTTTAATCTTATTCGCTTACTTTTTTACTCTCAGATTTCCATGACATACGAAAATGCAAAAAAGTATTAAAAAATTGAATAGTAGACAGAAAATGAAAGAACAAGTAATAGAGAAGCAGGTCTAAGCTGTAAAGTACTCTGCCCCCAAAATTTGCTCACTGCGCAGAAAATCCGCAGGGGAAAAAGCAACCCTTTCTCCCTTTAACTTAGACGGGTTATGGACTGCCGGGCGAGCAGCTCTGGTTGGTATGGAACCAACTGAACTTAAAAAATATGCTCTTTTTAATTTCTTTTCCTTTTTTTCCTCATTCCCACACATAGTGCCAATCTCATTGGCTGTTTATGGGTTTTTTTTGTCGGTTCGTGTTGCGTCGACAGAAACACATCTGGTTGATTGATTATTTGCTTTCTCTTGATAGAAGGCTTCATGATGAAAATCTTCTTGAAAAGAAATCTTTCTTTTGAAGAAGATATTCATTTTTGGAAGAGTATTATCGAGTGAAGTGGGCAAGGAGGGAAGTGTGTATGTGGAGCTTTGATTTTTTTTTTCGTCAGCAGAATCGTCACATCAACACTTATTTAATTTTCTGTTAGTAAAACTAGTAGTAAATCTCATAAATGCTGGTTATTTAATTTGTATGAATAGCAGGAAATTTCATATCTGGTTTTGGAATTTAAAAAATTGGCCTACTGAAAGTTAAAGTAGCTTTTTAAAGATGTATTCTCTTGAAAAATATTATCTTCTAGCCCTCCTCATTCCTGAGCTTACGATCCGCCACTGTATGAATACATAAGAATGAATAAAGTATTTTTTTCAATACTAAAAATGAATAGTCAAAAACCTAAGTTTCATCTTTGATGTTGTGGTAAAAAAGAGATAGAAACAATATTTACTAATACTATAATAAGACCTGCAATATATTTAATGATTTCCCAGTGTTTTAATTTTCCTTTTCCTAGCCTTTTCTTACGCATTTAACTTGTGTTTAATATGAATGTTCTTTAATGGTGCAATTTTTTTACAAGAAATAAAATATGGCTAATATTAGTCAAGTGGAGATGATTATAAAAGGAATTGAAACTCGTAATTCATAGACGACTGGAAAATGAGAAATATATGTAGGAAATTATTTTTCAGACACGAAATATGCATCTTAATAATGCTTAGTACTTCTCACTATAAAAAAGCACTTGAACCTTTTTTGTCAGATAAGATTTTCTACAAAGCTCGGAAAGTAAGTTTTTAAGTCGAATAAATTCCGTTTTTGAAGCTTTCTATACAAATAAATCGTTAATTATAGAGAATGCATGATCTAACGATTTCAGAAATAAAAAATCATTCAAGTGTTCCTTTTTTAAGCTGAAAAAGCATCTTCTAATAAAATGAATCATAGTGTAAAAAAACCCGCAAATGATGAACACAAACCCATGAAATTTAAAGCAGAATTTTAGAATGAAAATGGAAAAAAAATCTCAAAATAAGTCAGTGAATAAATGGCAAAGATTTGAACTAATAGTGGGAGGATGTGTCATTATTTATTATTAACAAGCTGGTCTTCCAAAAAAACTTATAAAATAAATTTAAAAAAAACTCTTAGAAAAACAGTAAAGAATGAGGCATTTTATCAATAATTGTGAAGGCTATAGTGCTGAAATCACAGAACCGATTAAGGAAAAATATTATTCTACTTTTTCATTTTATTAAAATGTTTTTGTTAAAAGAAAATATTTCTTTTGCACGATTACACGAGATTTTTTTAAAAAAAGTATTTGTGTTCTATCCAAACTTTTCAATAGTTTAATTCATTTAAAATGCATTTTTAGGACCAAAGTAACGAAGTTTTTTACATTATACACTTTCAGTGATAAAAATTTTAATAAATTAAAATTTGTCCTTTTAATAAGTTTATTTTTCTTTAACAAGCTATTTTTTGTTTAAGAGATACTTTCCAGTAAGATAGTTAATTTCCAGAACCATTTACTTTAACTTTCCCGGTACATATTTGCAATGACAATTTCCCCACTTCTTATATAATGAACACTTCGAAGAACTGAAGAAAAGCAAACTTCAGAAGGATGCTTTCATGGCGTATATTTGGTAAATTTCGCATTTTCATTTAAAAAATGTTTCAAGAAAATTTTTCCTGAAAGTAAATAACATAGAGAAATATACATTGTTATTGAAAGACAATATTTTAAATTTGAACATTCTTTCTGCGATAAAAGTATACAGAGTGTCCACACTTATCCTGGTACAATACCTAATTTCTAAACCGTTAGAGATAGACCCATAGTTCCAATTGGAAGCATGCTTAAATAAAGGGAGGAATTATATTTTATGTTTTTTGAGTCACTAAATATATTTCTGAAAAAGTTACGAATTTTAACTTTTTATACGGACACCTGGTCCTATCAGTCATATTTAATAAAATATTCTTGATACTCTAACATTTTTAGCAAAAAAAGTACCACTCTTCTGCAGCTAAAACCCAGCAAGTTATGGAGCGTTGAATTTCAAGATTTGTCTCCAATCAGCGGTCTCATCGAACAAGTGCTGCGCATTGATTGGTGGATAGTCTTCACGACAGCTATTGAAATGGTGTAAAGTGGTCCAAGTCAGCCATATTCAAAGCTCCATAACTCGGTCAGTTTTAGTCGCAGAAGAGTGGGACTTTTTTTGTTTAAAATGATAGACTGTCAAAAATATTTGACTAAATATGATTAATAGGACCGGGAGAATGTATAAAAAGTTTGATCTCGTAAACTTTTCAGGAATATATTTATTCCCTCCAAAAACATACATTATAATTCTTCCCTTCAATTAAAGCATTTTTTCCATTGCAACTATACCCATCTCTAACGGTTTAGAAATTAGCTATTAGACCAAGATAACAGTGGACACTCTGTATACAAAACGAAGATATTAATCTCCTTAAAGATTTAGTGAAAAATTTCATGAATTCAATGAAGAATTTTGAAGGATTTTGAATCGTCTTCCCTGCCAATGTTAAATTTACTTTATATTTTTATCTTATATTTTGCCATGCAATTTTATTAAAATAAAACTGATTTGTGAGCAAATTGAGTTTTAAAGTATTCTTTTTAATAAAATCTTTTAGTCGGATTTTTTTCACGTAAAACCTGTTATTCGATAACATCCTCCCACAAGTCTCATTTTGATAAAAATTCAATAAAAATACCTATGAATAAAATAAAATGCTTTCGCCTTTATTAAGTTTTATTTCAATAAAATAATGTAAAAAGACTTAAAATATGACAATAATACATTTAAATAATTTTTAGGCTGAAATGTTTTATTAATGTAGTGATAATTTAGAAAAATATAATATTAATTTACATTTCTTATGAAATCAATTTTTTATGATAACTAAGATACAAGCCTGATTAATAATATATTTTTGGCTTACAACAATACTTCATTAAATGAAGCTGACAAATTGTTGAGTAAAAAATTGGTATTGGTGATAAGGTTAAAGGTGTAAAAATCTTGAAGTAAGCCAGAATACTCTTAGTAGTACAACAATCTCTTTGTGTTTAAAGATTATCCGCAAGAACGAAATTACATAGTCA
>BGPR01000570.1:343908-366416 GCA_013235015.1 Araneus ventricosus | reverse complement strand
TTATATCTAATTACAATACGTAACTCAGAAATGTTTTCACTGTAAAACGAATTCACTCTCTTTGTAGGCTCGACTTACGTTCTTTATTAAAGCTAACCCTTCATCGGGCGCAATATTAGCACCGGCGAGTTCGGTCGCAATGCGCTTGGCAGACATAGGTAAACAATATCGTAATTAAAATTATTAATGCCCATTAATTTAAATTTTAGAATTTTAAAATTAATCACTGACCTTCTTGGGGAGGCTTTAAAGAAAATATATAGGAGATATCGTTGCAAAACGTCTCCGCGTTGTTTATTTCCTTATTAGCTGTTATGCCAGGCGTTTCTTGGAATTAAAACACTTTTATGTCTAATATTCTTAATGAAAAAGCTATTTTTCTATAGCAAGCTATAATACAAAAATTCCCTTATCGTCTGAAACGTTTTTATTTCAAATTTCGTTCATAAATAGTATCAGCAAGATTTTGACGAATGTTTTGTGTCAATTAATTAAATAGTTAAATTTTCATTAACAAAAAGCTTCAAAATAAACCAGATCAATAGTTGTTCCCGATATAAATTATGCTTACAGAAAAATCTTGCTTAATTTTTAATTTAAAAAATTTAATTAACTTCTGGGCCTTTTAAAGCTAATCTTTCACTTCTTTTTAAAATATTTACAGAAATAAAAAGAAATTTGCTCAAAGTCTCAACCGTTATCTAACAACGAAGTATCATTAAATTTGATTTATTTAAGAAATGTCTGCTGTATTAATTTATTTATTAAATTTTGAAAAATTAATAAAGGTTGAAGGAAGCAATTCACAGATATAAAATTGGTATGACTGAAAAGGTAAAATTTGAACTTTTAGATAATTTGCACCGAAATTAATACGAAAAATGGTTTCGGTTAATTTCTAATTAACTGACTGCTTAATTAACTTTCGGACTTCGAAAAATTGACAATAATCTTCCTCTTGTCTTAAATAATAAGTGTGTAAAGTTTGATTGAAATTTCTGTTGTGGTTTAGGAAATGTGGAACATACACACATACATACCCACAATGACTTTTATTTATATTAAGATAATAGAATACGTGTTTTTTTGCATTTTCGATTTTAGAGGTATTTCGGATAACCCATGTTTCAGGTTAATCCGAGTACGGTTAAACAGGTGTTACTGTATTTTCATCGTTATAATGAAAGTTTTTAACAGTTATCCAGGATTGATATAACCATGACACTAGATTATTATTTTTAATATGAATATACCATACATGATGCCTCGGTTTATTTTATTTATAACAATGTAAAAGTCTAATATTAGATCTCAGTTTATCCTCTCAAACCTATTGCGCAATTGCTATAATGAGGTTTTTTTTTTCTTTTTTCAAAACGCATTCGGGACTCAAGCCGTGCTCTGAGTAATTAATTTATAGAATTCGAATGTTTTGAAACTGAAATCGATCGTTATAAGTTCATTGCTTCTTTCATATATTTAATTATATTTGTTCATCATTTTGCATGGAATATTAATTAAAATATTGATTAAAGTAAGTTTCTAGAAGAAGAAAGATATTTTGGCAATTATTACTTTAATTATTTTAAAGCAAATAGATACTCTTTTATTAATATTTATCTAACCATTAAAGTTAAACGATTTTTAAAATCTGTCTGTTTTGTTTAAATGCATTCAAGGAAACATTATGCCAAAAACGTTCACTGAGTTAAATTATTTTCATTAACGTTGTTTTAATGCTGGAAAATATTGATTTTTTTAGGAACTAATTGATAATCCAGCGTTGCTCGGGTACGAATCATTTTCATTTTCCGTTTCGTTTTCTCCGAAAAGTGTAACCTTCCCCAACAAATGTAAATCTCCTTTGAAACTTTTCATGTTGAAAAAAAAACTCTGAAATCTTGCCTTTTTATCACCTTCTAACAGTACGGTTTGAATGAAAATGTGAGCAGATTGGAAAAAATAGATTTATTGCAAATTTTTAAACAATATTTCACACAATTTATATATATAAAAGAGCAATTTTTTATGAGTATCCTTTAATAAGGCTTAAAAAGAAGAAAAATATAAAAAGAAATAATTCTTTTAAAAATGCATGGAACAGTAAATTAAACACCGGAAACATATATTTTCTTCTTGCTCATATTTGAATAATAATGGAGAAAAAAGAAAATAGCCAGAAACCTCCACAACTGGTTGCACAACTTTTCTTTTGCGGGTAATAAAATAATATGCAAAAAAAGGAAATCGACAAAGTATTTACCACTTAAAATTAAATAAACACAAATATAATTCGAATTTTAAAATAATTTTTCGGTATTTGCTTCCCCTTCTGCCAATTCATCTATGTACCAAATTTGGTCAATGTAAGTCAAACGGTCTGGGCGTGCATAAAGAACAAAGAAAACGAACATACCTACTCATAAATAATTGCTCCTTCAAATTGCCTCCTAAGATTTAAATCAAGGCTAACTAAATGAGGTATAAATCAATTAATTTTCACAGTTCTGTTCTATTACGTTGACCTGGTCCTATGAATATCAATCATTCCTTCCGCACAAATTTAAGGGGATTATTCCTTCCTCTCAAATTTAAGGGGATTACTTCTTCCACCCAAATTTAGGAACAAAGGTGCCCAAAAATATTTTATCCGTTATAAATCCGAATAATACCGATTCCAAATCTACCAGATTGTGTTCAAATCATGAAGAAGCTAGTTTTCTTTTAAAAATGGTTCACAAAGGATGAAAAGAAATTAACACGGCAATGTTCGTGAAAAAACCAATCTTATTAAGCAAAAAATGAATAAGCATGAAAATTTTCAGAAAGCTGTTTTGCTTCACTAGTAATATTAAATATGTTACCATTTCAGAAATAAAGTAAATAATGAAAAAAGGCGTGAACCATAAAAATGAGTCAATCAAAATGACTCCATATCCCATTAAAAATTTGTTCTCTCGTCTTGAAATTTTCGTTGAATTCAGTATAAGTTTCACGGATAATTGTAATCTCAAAATTGAGAAATTGCCTTCTTCATAGATTTTATTGTAACGAGCTCCACTTTACCAATGAATCTTAAAAAGAAAAAAAATCTTCCGCGTATCTGTTTATCAATGGTACTCTATTTCTAGAACGATTTTTAATTCCTTCCAAAACAATTTTTCATGCACTAGTAGAAAAATCGAAACTAGGAGAAAAACTTTGGCTTTATTATACGCTAACATGCTATAAATGCTAATTTCAATTCTTTTTCTTTCTGTAAAGTTTCCTTTTTCCGAAAATCATATGTTTGATAATTGATTCCTTTTTTATTTCCTTCCTAGTACTTATTTATTGAATTTTTTCTGCTTCTGTATAATTGATTATTTTTTTTAACATACTTAGATTTCCGAATTTTTCTAATTATTAGCCTCGATATTATTTGTACTGAGAAAGCATGCTTACCAGGATCACTTACTATGATCAGTCACTTGTTAGATTTAACTTGTACAGACAAAAATTGTAAGTTTTTCAACAATTTAATTCTGAATTGTATATATTTGCTAAAGGCGTCTCGCACATCAACTGTTTCATGTGTCAGTTGAAGAAAACGCCCAGTTCGCTCAGTTATGGGGAACGTGGAGGCCGAACCATTGGTTCAACGCATCTATCCGCGGATTTGGATCCGCCTCATAAAAATGTATCTTAAAGCTATTGAAATGTTTTCAGGTCCACATCATGCCTACGCTAAATGCCATGCTCTGCAAATGACAGGCCAACATGTACTCTGGAATCACAAATAGGCTGTACAGCTTTCTTTAGGCTTTCAGAAACAAATTAAATCGAAACAGCCGAGCACCAAGAATTCAGCATCTATATATATAATTCTCTTACGTGGCGACAAAAAAGGGTCGAATTTCTTAATCGCCGTTTGGGAACAGCTCGCAAGTTTGATTTGTTTACATCAGCGGAAAGTCCGAAGTCGCTACGTTTGATTACGTTTATTGAAAACTATTTTTATTAGTTGGGAATTTCTAAAAATAATAAATTATAAGTCGTGCTGTCGGATATATTATCCGAAATGAACAAAGGCGAACTGAGCGGAGTCAGGAAACAGTTCAGGAATCCACTGTAAGGCGAAGTATTAGAAACGAAGTCGATAATCGCCGTCGCCCAAAACGCGTGTGTATTCGAAACGACGTTGAGGAGCATAATTGTGGAACTATGTCCGAACAGTGCGGTTTTTGTGGGGCTGTTTATTGGAAGAAAGAGAAAAATACTGCCCATAAGTATACAAAATGCTGCCATGATTGAAAGGTTCAGCCACATGCATTTCCTGATGCACCGGAACTATTGAAAGCATTGCTAACTGAAAATTCACCTTCTCTTCGATGGGAGCGCAATTTAAACCACTACGTGGAACTGGACCATACTGTTACCGTTTACATGGTCAAGTGTACCACAGAGTTTCCCCCCTGTATGCAAGTGACCAACATAATGAAAGTTATATATATTTGACTCCAGTGAGGCAACAGAGAAACGCTTGAGTAACAATCAAAATTGCTTGCAACATGTATTTGAAAAACGTGAATTTATGTTAAGGGAAATCAATCCCTTTGCTCAGTCTTATCTTCAAATGCACCGATTGGTACAAGAGCACCCAACTACATCGGTGAAAATGGTATTTTTGGAAGATAAAAATTTGGATATGCGGCGCTATAATGCTCCTACTTTATGCACTGAAGTAGAAGCTATATTTGTAGGTGATAATGGATAGCCCCCAGCCAACGAGACATTTGTGTGTACCCAGTTGGGGATACATGCCAAAGCATTTCATTCTTAAATCAATGCTGTGATGCAATGACCTATCTTTTGCTGTTTCCAAGGGGCGAGTGTAGTTAGAACAATGGAATGGAGCATGTAGAAGAAAGGAGAACAGCAAAGCGCATCCGTGTCACTCAACTATAATATTAAACATACAGTCTTTCCCAATAAAATGGTTTCAGTATTTTGCACAGTAGTGGTAAGCGTTTTCAGCAATATTAACATTAAAATTTCTTTCTAACATTTACATATATATCTGTGCTACCAGAAGATTTTAATTTTAATAATTTAGGAAAAATTAATTTTAGGAGTTCATGCAATTTCAGCTCATTTAAATTTACTTTCAGTAATTAATGTATTTATAATTTCCTGTTACTATCAGAAATGCATAACTGTATGGCAAGCGAGCGAATCAAGCTGGGATCACGTAGTGGTCCTGAAAGAATTCTTCTTGAGGGTCTGATTCTTGGGGATTGGCGTGCAGGGGGTGTGATATATATATATATATATATAAAGATTTTACGAAAACTGTGCTAGGACACGCAGTGTCTTCCTCAAATATTCAAGCTGTTTAATTCAAATTTTAATACAATGTTTTTCAGACATATTGTCCAGTATTCTGTAAGTGTTGAAAAATTTAGCGTAAAACTCTGCATGTTATAACAAAAAACATGGAAAAAATTTGGGATGTTTAAAACATCCTTATTATCTTGCCGAATATTCCCGATATTTTTATGAAAATGCTTGTAAACAATGCACTTAAGAATCAAAAAAGATTGATGTAAGTTTCAGAACATGATCAGCTTCCTGTGAAACGGGCTGAGCCCAACTCATTTTCGTTTTCATCAATATGTGGGTGGTCTCCTAAATCTCCTCGTGACAAAATCTGCATTGTAAAATGTGAGTTCCCACGATTCTACACAACTAATTGTGAACCATTGTAATCAAATTAATTTTAAATGTTTTGCAATTTACCAATCCTGCAATACTTTTGGCCATTAGTGTATAACTGAGCCTGCAAAAATGTTATCTATTATTCTCATGTAAAATACTCAAGAATTTACCTGAATAAATTTACTTCTTCATTAAATTCCCATATAACCACTTTATTAACTACAATTAAACTTGAGATAATATTGTACTATTGTAGATGTTATATTTATAACTAATCAAATAAAATTTTTCTTAATTTTTCTTAACCAAAAACGTGTAATTTGCATATTAACGACGTTCACAAAACTAGAAAAAAGTTGTTAAAATGTCTTACATAAGATCAAGAAAGCTAGTTCATTTAATTTTCGGAAGAATGCTTTTCCAGTGAATAAATAGCCTTTAATCAACAAATTTAAATTTTAATTACTTGGCACACGAAATGTTCTCTTTAACAAATTCTCCTCCCCTTTTTATGTAGCTTGCCTCAAAAGCGAGGTTTCCTGTTTCATCTACAAACAGAACATCTGCTTGAAACACAACATGATTTTCGATAAGTTGTTTAGTTCACTTTAGAAGAAATCACTGATCTGCTTTATATGCTAATGCATGTGGCAGGAAATGAGATCTATGGACAAGCTTTCATTGATTTCGCTCTTAGTTAATACGATACTCGATTTGGAAAAATTTGAGCACAAGGGAATAAAATGTTTGGGAATGTAAAGTCAGTTGTGTGGGAGTAAAGCCTACTTATCCAGATTATATTTGGCTCCCAATGGAGTACCGCATTTAAGTCACTTTCTACAAAATTTTCTCTTTGTTCATTAAAGAGCCGTTTAAAAATGCACAATTTTTTAAAGCTTCCGTATTAGAGTATTTAATTCTATCTAACAGGACTGCATTATATTAATATTCAGTTCGATGATGTAGAAAGTATTTATTTCGGAGAATATTTACTAATTCTCAAATCTTGAAGTTTCCTGATAATTTGGATACTTTTAAAGAATTCGACTAACACGAAATGCAAACAACAAACATATAACAAATAAGTAAAGTAAGTTTAGACTACCCTTTATAAATGATATCCATATGTAGAAGAAACAGAAAACTGGAAAACAGAAGAATCCAAATTTCTGCATTGTTGTTGCTAAAACCTATTAACGACATGGACAGTGACATGCACTCTATGTGCGTTAGATAAAATATGCTAGAAATTGCAAAATAATAGTGAATATAACAAATATTACGCAATCGTATTTAAATCATTCTAGTGCCTAATAATTGAGTTCAATATGGATTAGATCAGAAAAATATTATTATATTTTCTTTCTCATGTTAGAAACCATGGAACATATTGGAATTTTTTATTACAAAACTATTTAATAAGGGAATCTCAAATTTGGATATTCAGCAGCATAGTTTTTTTAAAAAATTAATATAGGTCATTTACAGTAAATCATCTTTTGTCGATAAATTAAGCTCTATGTAATGTAATGGAAACTTGAGAAAAGACAAATTATGGGCGATCGTTATTAGGCTTAATGTTAGGTTAAATAGAAATAATCACTCCATAACTTTAATTAACTATTATATTACAGTGGTACCTCCCTTAACGGACACTCCCGAATAGCGGACACTTCTAATTAACGGACATTTTTACGAGTCCCAGTCCTTCTATATAGGACAATCCATGTTATTCCCTCTGGATAGCGGACAGGTATTTTTGAAAAACTTTCAATTATTTTGGCAAACATTTCAAAATTATTCTAACAAGCAAGATAAAAATATATGTTTCATTTATCAAACAGAAGTGAAAAAACTTTTTTCATAAAAAGTTTGTCCTCCCCAAAAGCGGGCACCTCCTAAAACGGACAAAACTTTTGGTCCCGTGACTGTCCTCTTTTCGGAGGTACCACTGTACTAGAAAATCACCCGTCCTGTATGACGGGTGAAAATTGCCTCTTCATTCGAGAGATTTCGTCAGATTTGACGTGTTTGAATAGATATATATGCGAGAGAAATGTTTAACATCGATTGAAAATAAGTAAAATAAACA
The DNA here is from genome assembly GCA_013235015.1 of Araneus ventricosus. NCBI lineage: Eukaryota > Metazoa > Arthropoda > Arachnida > Araneae > Araneidae > Araneus > Araneus ventricosus. Next base: position 358,627 of record BGPR01000570.1, on the reverse strand, counting down.
TATGTTTTATGACAAGAAATATATATTTTTTATTTACATATTTCTTTATTCTCTCTGGGTCTAAAAAAATCTAGTTTCAAAACAAAGCACTTCTCTACTTGTCAAACGTTACCAAAAAATATTATTAAATTATATCACACGATTGTAATAAATAAAGAGATGTATCGTGGCGTCCAAACTCTATTACGCGCATGATATACTACTGACGTAATTTACTATTTTCCATTGAAAAAACGGAAATTAATTTGAAATATATGTTTAATATAATTTAAAATTTATCGGGAACTATTTATCATGGAAAATTTTATTTAACTAGTTTAGAGTTATTAAATTTGAAATTAAAACGACAATTATTCTTTTAAATTTAAAATTATTGAAATTTAGGTTCTCTAACAATGAAATAATACTGTTTAACGTCTCGCAGTGCTATGGCTCGAGTTTTATTGTTGATGACGCCAGAGTGTTACCGAGAGATCTGGGCTATTATATTAGTAATGCAGAATTAAGATTGCAATTTTAAGAAACATTATTTACAATTAAAGATATGTACAATTGAAGCAGTTCGTCATCAAATAGGCTTTTCGATGGCTCGTCGTCTTCTTTAGTCCTTGCGAAAAAAGCCTACGTTGTTAATACGTCTCGTACCGAGTCCCATCTCGTCTTCTGTTCTGGGCAGGGTTGACAGATAAAAATAGGAAAATAAGGCCCAACCTTCTTAAAAATAAGGCCAAAAAAAGGCCAAATTTGACGATTGATTGAAAACATCATTTGCTATCAGGAAAAAGACCATCCTTCATGAAAACGAATCCCTCTTGATAGGCACATGTTCTTTGCTCTCTTATTAAACTAAAATTTAAGTGAAAGAAATTTAAAACGTCCTTGTTCTATTCAGGAGCCATTTGGTTTTACAGCTCATTATGCATCATTTGAAATGTGTAATATCAAAAATTTATTTTAAAAAATAGAATAAGTATTTAAAAATTGTTCTAAAAGTCATTAACAAAAATAAAGCCAAAAAAGGCCAAAAATGAAATTAAGGCCAAATAAAAATTCTTAAGGCCAAGAGCTTCGGAAAAAGGCCAAATTTCCATAATTTCGCCTTAAAAAGGCCAATATGGCAACCCTCGTTCTGGACAGCTTGATGCTCTGACGTCACTGGCGATGGCAGCGCCATCTACAGGTACTCGGCTGTTGGCCCACGATATCAGGTGGTGTATTTAAAGAAGTTTCAATTTGATTTATCAGTTAATTGTAATAAGAGCAACATTACGATTTCAGGAGGAAGAATTTAAAATAAATAAATATGTTCAAGTGAAGTATACTTTATGCATAACAAATTTGTGTACATTAAATTAATCAATACACTGTTAAAATGTTAATGTAACTTATGTTTTAAAATGATAAAAGGATCGGTTTTCAACTCATTCTGATGTTCAGCTTATTTTCATTTAATATATTCTAAAGAGTAAATATCGAAGTTTGTGTATATTCCTTAAGCTGTGTTTATTGATATCTTAAAGAAATAGAATCCTACAGGGAAAGACGGAAAAACAAACCTAACGTATTTATTACGAAAAACGTGCACCCGCTACGTATATTAAATTTTAAAGTATATTTTGAAATCTTTCGCTTCTAAGTGGCTATTTTTGTGTCTCGCTGATCCTTTTTTACTCTGTATTTTATCCTCTATATTGGATCTACATATAAAGAAATACATTCAAAATTTCGCACAAATATTGGTTTAAAGATTATTAGTAAAACAAAGTATGAAATTTTTGTTGGAAGAGAAACCATCATGCGGAGTGAAAGCAAAATAGGTATATTTATCTTATGAAAAGAATAAATATAGCTTGCTTTAAAAATAAACAAAGTAATAAAATATGTAAAAATATGAAGGCAGAATAAATTCTTTCAAAAATATTTAGCTTCACAATCTTTTAGTTCTGGATGCAAGCATTGTTTTACATATTTTGTATTAAATCACTTAAAATTGTAAATTTATTGTAAATTTGTTAGCAAATAGTGGCTTAAGCTTCGGGTTTTCTTTGCTTTGGCAGACTAACAAATTACAAAATTAACTAACAAAATAAAAAATCCTATCATAGGACGAAAACAAAAACGGTAATAGATATAGAAAACACATTATAAGAAAAAGAACCCGGAAGAGAACTTTCTCAAAAGTCACTCCCTTCTGGGATTATAATTTAAAACCAAATAAATTAAGAATACTAATAAATGTCAATAAGATCATAGGGTTATATGAACATAATCACCTTTAAGACTATAAATAGAGAATTTTATATGAATTAAAGCTAACAGTACTTAAAAAAGGTTATCCATGTTTTGGAATTTCAACAATTAAAGTGGTAAGTAAACAAATAGAAAAACATGAGAAGTTTATTATTGGATTTCTAGGTGTACCTGCAACGAACTTTTGACTGAAAAGAGCCCGTAAAAAATCTACACATTTCGGAAATCTGTATTTGCTTTCAAAATTTTTTATACTGGTTCAGTATGTTTCATATATTAAGTTTTATGTGTATATTAGATATTTTTAAAATGCTTGGCTATCCTGATTGAATCACCCATTCACAAAATACAACATTTTTTCAAAAAAATAAGTGAAACAGAATGATAAGTTATACAAGAATGCAAAGGAAAAGCGTCCAAAGTTTCTTTTCTGTTTTCTATTTACAAATGTTCAAGATAAATTCTTCTAGTTATGCAGGCAATAGTGGTACATATACTTGATCTTTAAAAATCTACAAATAAAGACGTCACAAGTAGACAAGTAGTAGTTACTGATTAACATAGCGCACACGAGAACAGACAAAAAGATTTCTCATTTCTAGACGCTATTTTCCCGTTTTCCTTCTTCTTCCTTTGCATTTATGTATTACTTATCATTCTATGACGTTCATTTTTTTTAAATATAGAATCCGAAATCGAATTTTTTTAGTTCGTTCTGTATTTTGAATTTTATTGTAATATCTTTCTTGCGCGATGTTTAATTCAATTTTAATGCAATGTTTGTAATTATGTTTATACGGGGTTCCCACTTATATCCGTTACACCCCCCTTAACTTCTAAACGGTGACATCTTAGGCCATAAAGTTGATGTCTAGGTATAGTAAAAAGGCTATGCACTACTCGATGAGACAACTTACAAAGCCATCTATCGGGAAATTTCTGAATTAGCGGTCCTATCTCAAAACCGGTGCAAGATACGGGAAAAAAGTCAATTACAAAATTGTAGAGAGCCTTCTATTTAGTACGAAAAGTCACCTTGAGTGCAATAATGCTAAGAATAAAACGTGTAAAATGAGCATTTGTTTGCTAGAATGTTTGGAAATTTTGATACCACATGACACAAATAAAAGAAGAAAATGTTATTTTTCGGGCAAAAAATGATCCCATTACACGTTTTCTTGTGTAAATAACTCAAACAGCGGGTGTATGGACCTTTCCGCCAACATTTCAGGACGCATTACTGTTGCTTGTGTTTGCGCACCAATTACATGCTAGAACGTGTGCTAAGTGAAATTTAAACAAGGACTCAAATCTGCATTGTAGATGACTGAGAGCGCTTTGAACACCGAAAATAAAGGTATATTGTGATAACTAATTATTTTTTCTCGTTTTAACTCGTTTAGAGACGTCACAGTTTCGGAAATCGAGAACAAAGAAATGCACAATTTAAACGTTCATTTCTTCGTATTAATGTGTACAAGGTATCTTTTTGTACTAAATCGGAGACGCTCTACAATTTTGTAATTGATCTGTTTCCCGTATCTTGTACTGTTTTCAAGATAGGACCGCTAACTCAAAAACTTGCCGATAGATGGCATTTTAAGTTGTCTCATCGAGTAGCGCATAGCCTTTTTACTTTAACTAGACACCAACTTTATGGCCTAAGCTGTCACCATTTAGAAGTTATGGGTGGTGTAACGGATATAAGTTGGAACCCTGCATATTAAAATTATCCGTCCTCTCAAAAAGTCCCTAGATTAAGTTAGATAAGTAAATAAGCCCAGAAACAAACACTTCTGAGTATAAAGCGGAGAGTAGGAAAACATTTCAAAACATTTACTGCATAATTTTTTTTCATTCTTTCAATATTTTATTATTTGCTTTAAATTTAGAGCAGTATTTACTTAAACGGTATGCAGATTGTAAAGGTGTACAAGGTGTAGATCTACTGAGATCTACTCATAAATAGACTACGAATATAAACAATTACTCTTTCTTCAAATTTCCCATTCAGAAGGAAGTGCTAGTTCTAATTTATATTTCTGGAATGAGATCAAAGAGTCTTTTGATTTAAAACGGCTAATGTAATTATCCAAATCTTTTGGTTAAAAATTTTATCTTCAGTGATTATCTAAATCGTTTGGATAAACGTTTAACCGCCAAATTAGCCTCAGAAGTCGCCAAAAAGTGCGATAATGAACAATTACGGAAGCTTTCCACAAAATGAGGCTCCTATTTTAAGTAAACATTGGGAGCTACAGCATTGGACGAGTTTTCTGCTTTGTTTGTTTACATTTAAGTGCCTGTACTACTTAATTCCGGTGTAATGATAACTCAACGGAATGTTTAAAGCGGAAGCCCAACAAACAAGCAGATAAAGCGAAGGTTTTTAATGTAAGTAAACAAACCAGAAAACTCGTCCATAGGAACATCAAATTTAATATTTTCAAAGTATCTTTAAGCCATAACATTAAAAAACTCAAACTTAAGCATTAATTAACATTCTTCAAACATAGTGCTGAAATTTTGAAGATTCCTTTTGACAAAGCATTACACTGGAAGTCGGTCGATATAGCGAAAGTTCTACATTGCACCAAATCAGTGGCGGCTCGTAAATTAGGGCTGTAGAGCTGCAGCACCCCTCAAATTATTTTTTAAACTTGTATTTTTGTTTTTAATCTTATTTGCTTACTTTTCACTCGAGTTAATTGACTTACGAAAATGCAAAAAAGGTAATAAAAAATTGAAAAAAGCATAGAATGAATCCGAACGAAGAGATACGCAGGTCTGAGCTTCAAAATAATTTGTCCTCCCGAAATCCGTTCACTGAGTAGAAAATCCGGAGTAAAAAAAGCAACTGTTTCTTTCTGTAAATTGGATGGGATATGGGCAGAAAGACAACACAGCTCTGGTTGGCACGGAGCCAACTGAACGAAAAAACGATGCTCTTTTTAATATAATTTTATTTTTTTCCTCACTCTCACACAAGTTGCAATCTCATTGGCTGTTTATGAGTTTCGGTTCATGTTGCGACGACAGAATCAAACAAATAATACTATTCTAAAACTTTCAAATTTTTGGAGTATTTCAGTAAAAAATGCATTTACTATGTTTAAAAATAAATTTTCTGTTTATGAGCTATTTGATATTCATTTTTGAAAGAGTGTTATCGAGTGAACTGGGCAAGGAGGAAAGTGTATATGTGGAGCTCCGATTGTTATGATTTTTTTTCGTTAGAGGAATCGTCATAGCAACATTCACTTTAATTTTTCTTAGTAAAACTAATCGAAAATTTCATATGCTGTCTATTCACTTTGTTTGAAAAGCAGGAAATTTCACATCTGGATTTGAAATTAAAAAATTTGGTCTACTTAGAGATAAAACAGCTTTTAAAATTGTATTCTCTTGATAAACATTTTTTTGCAGCCCTCCTCGTTTCTGAGCTCACGAGCCGCCACTGCACCAAATAAACAAATCAGAAAACTCGTCCATACTCTTCTAGTGCAGGAGAGGAAACAGTAGACACAGAGGGTAGCTCTTAGAGGATACATGTTTTGAATCCGCCAGAGACCCGTGGTACGAACAAATATAAAGTTTCATGGCCCACACTAGATTCGTTGCGATAAAGCAACCTCCAGATAGTGTGGAAGTCGCGTGCGTTGCGTGTCGGTTCTTGTTGTCGGAACGTTGTGCGTAATTGCAAGGTCTGAGTTTAAAAAAAAGTTTGCCCGTAATTTTAAAACAACGTTCTATATTAAAAAATACATCAATCATTTTAATATAAGGAAATATTTTAGGGTAAACATCTGGATTAATTTTATAAGCTTCAATCACTTAAAGTAAATAGAATAAACTAAGCAAGGCAAAAATGCAGGTGTTTCTAAGGCGAGGTCGGAAGACTATTGCTGGAGGACTTTTAGAATCCAATAAATGTGAGATATCTGATTACTACTAATAAAGAAAAATTACCTTCATAAATGCTTGATCAGATTGTTGACTGAATTACCAGTGGATGATAGTAAATTAACCTGTCAAACTTTAACTTACTCTTCCTACTTTCAAAGAATCATAAAACACACACTAATACCAAAATTAATCAATGCATTTAATTTGTGATAAAGTATATCACAAATTTAATGCGTTAATTAACTGAAAAAAATAAAATAATTGTTATGTAAAATTTGGATATAATATCTATGATTAAAGAAAAGAAGGTTTCTTATGTTATTTAGATAAATTTTTCATTATATTATTTCCTTTAAGCATTAGTTTTTCATCTGTTTCTAACAGTGATAAAATGCTAAAAGGACGAATTTAGAAAAGAGTTAAAATTGCTGACTATTGATCATTCATCTTGAAATTGTGAAACGTATTTTTTATCTCAAAGATATACAGCATTAAGCTAAATGTAACAAAATACTTTCCAGGATATATTATTAACTTTTATTAATGTACATAAATACCCTGCAAATCTGAAACTACATTATTCACTAAACAAAAAGTAAAACAATCATAAATAGATGTGCAACATATTTTAGTGCTAAAACATTCAAATTTCTATTAACTATTAATCATCTAAATGCAAGCCAAAATGAAAATCTGACGGACGACAAAATCTTAGCATTTAGCATTTTTTTTAACTTGAGTGCAGTTGTGAAAAATTTGAAATTTTTCCAAAATTATAAAAGTTAGAATTGATAGAGAAATCATTTATTTAATTTGATAATTGGAAAATACTCTTTAATATAGATATTTTAAAGAATATTTGATGTATTGTAAAATTATAAAAATATGTTTCTTAATTTTAAGAATTTAATTTAACGGCTAAAGTATATAAATATTTCAAGTTAAAAAATTACAAGTCCTCTGATTCAAGAAATGTTTATGTGAATATCAGCTTTGGACTAACAGAAAAATTTCAAGGAAAACATGCATTCTACCTTAACCGGAAATCAATTCTAGCTATACCCACTCGTAGATACGTAAATAAGAAATTAATATTTCCATATAATCTTCTTTCTTTTAATATATCAATAACAATTTTTCCAAGACTTTTATGCATTGAAATAACAGTACTGGTATATATTTGGTAATTTTATTATTAATTATTTTAAATTGGAAATTACCCTATCATTTTAATAATACTTCTTAAAATCTTGTTTGGAATTTTGAATTTAAAAGCATGATTTATAATTTTCCAAGGTGAGCTAACATATTTTCTAAAATTCTTGATATTATAATCTACATTTTGAATATGAATTCATATTCTGTGTCTAGACATCTCATTAAGAAATTGAAAACAAAAGTAAAAATATAAATTTACGAAAGATAATTTATTAGTACTAATTTCGTTTCAGCTAATAAAAAATCCAGATTTTAGATTCCATAGTCTTTCCTTCAATATCAATCACTTTTCAATATTGTAAATGAATTGTCTGAACATTATTCCTATACTTAATAATATTTTTTTAAAAATGAATGGTAACATAAAGGCTATGAATACCTGAAAAATTTCAACAATCTACCATTGCATTTAATTAGGTATTTCGAAACATGTTTGTGGTCTAGTTACTCTATCAATGTTTTCAAAATATTCTTTAATAAAAATACCCTACCTATTTTAATCTTTATATTGAAATAAAATAATGATTAATGAAAGTGAAACTCATAATTCTTCGGTGTTGATGGTACTAATTACAGTCAAATAAGGTAGCTATTCCAAAATAGAGTAAACATTTTATGAAATTTAACTATAAGAATTTTTCTTAGTTTCAATACAGATGAATATTGTATTCTATTAAATTATAAGGGAAAATAAAAAAAAAAAACGAATGAAAGCATTTCTAAACTTCAAATGTTATCAAGCATCAAACCTCCAAAGCTTATTTTGAAAAAGAAACAATTATTTATTTTCATGGTTAAAATAACTAGCATTTAATAATTCTGTGAAAAGATGAGACATATTTATAGTGAAAAAACAACCGCTAAACAAAATATTCTAATGACCTCACGCTGCTACTCCTATTCAAATCAAATGCGACTTTACAGTGATGGAAAATTGCCACATTTGTCTTAGGTGTTTACTTTTTTCATGTAGTTACCCTCTGAATGCATGCTCCAACGTGAACGGCGAAGAAAAGTATACGATGAAGCATTGTTTAGACTGCTCAACTGCAATAACAAATACTCTATCTCATGTCGTGTGACTACAATGTAGAACTTCTAGAATTTGATTTCCTCACTCAAACAAGTACAGGAAAGCAACCATAATTTTCTTAGACTTTTTTTCTAAGTGGTTACTCCCACATGTTGACGGAACGCATGCTCCAACAAAAATAGGATGCAAAGTTTACTATGAAGCATTGTTGACACTGCTGAGCTGCAATAACAAATAGAGAGGGTGTTCGCCCATTTTTAGAACGATTTCGTTTCGCTGCAGGGAAAATTCGTTTGCTTGGAAAAATTCATTTTAACAACAATTACACTTTTGAAGCTATAATTTATCATTTGCAACATAAAAAGTTTTGGTTACATGCAAAATGGGGCTTTTACAGAAGCGATGGATGGAAGGCTACGTTTTCGCTCTTTCCAAAGAGATTTAATCTTATTCAGTTATTTAAAGGACTGTGTGAAAGCCATGGTTTTTTGATATCTAAAGCCACATTAGGTAATATTGATAGTAAGAAAGGAAAAATCTTCCAAGTTTGGTTTCAAGTGGGAAAATTGTTCCAAATACGTAACCCAGGAAAAAACGCAGTTCTTCCAATATTGAAAAGGTGAGATCTTTAATATTAAATGAAAATACCCCAAGTCAAAGATTTGTTGTAAAATTATTGAAATGCTCAGTATCAACTATAAACATAATTATTAATACTGATTTTAATCCCAAAAAGGCAAAAAAAAATTGTCTCGTCTTTCTCCACGTCATATCGCTGAACGCACCAAAGAATTCTTTATAAAAAGTATTTATCCAAACAAAAATGGAAAAAATGTCATAACAATATATGAAGCTTGAGCTTATTTAAATGACTGCAATGACTTCAATTTATTATCATCAAAGAGGAGAAAAAATCTTAAAACTTTGTTGAAAGAATCTAAAGCAAGTTTTCCTAAGGAAATTTTATGATTGTAGCTGATTTTTCATATAATGACAAAATAAAAGTAAAGAGAGTGGATAAAAATGTTAAGATCAATTCCGCATACTACCAGGAGCACAATTTATCTACAATCTTCAAATATGAAATAACATCTCTTTACCCATAATTCCACCAATCAGTAGAACTGCACTAAAACAAAGAAAGCAGCCGCACATATCAATCTACTGTTAATTTAATGGAAACAAGAAGTGGGTATTAAGAAACTATAACTCTCTCTGATATTTCTGGTAAATATTTCTGTACCGCCTATGAATTTTTGAGATTTTGGACTTGTTTTCCTCCTAAATCTAAACTAACTCCCTTAAGAGGTGGTACAATATCACGTATGGAACTGTTAGCTACCTTAGTACGAGCAAGACTAGGAAATTCAGTTATTGGAGTATTGAATTGGAAGGAAGTGAATGCTACTACTGGAGCGATTCGTTTATTGTACACACATTGATACCTAGAAAGGAAAATTGGACAATACTTGTCCGAAATAGAGTACAAGAGATAAGAAAACTGACTTCGGTTTTAGTTGGCTTGTGAACTTAATCCCGCAGACTTATCATCTAGAGCTGTATGTTAGAATAGAGTATTCGCACATTACATCACTAAGTTTCAGAAACCTGACGCCTATTTAAATAGTGCTGATTGGTTGTCGTATTAATGTTTTCTATTCGCTGTTTTGCTGTATCATCACGAATCCCCATTGGCTGCCTTTCTATCTTTTCAATCCTCTTGAAAATCTATATATATAAGTGACTTTCATTTTATCCTCACTGTGATTCTGCTTTTCATGTATGATAGACCATGCTGTAAATAAAACCTGCTTTATTCGATCCAAAGGACTCTGAATCTTTTAACACAGGCATTTTCCACAAAATGAAGTGGTCATAAATCTAACAGCAGAGCGTGGTTCTCTCTCTTCCCTCGCCTGTGTTTATACTTTGATGCGTTAAACGGGCAAAGCAGGTCTATCGTACTAGGATTTATTGCTCGTGAGTTTCGTTTCTTCCTCTCAAACAGGAAGTGCGAGCAATGGCTTTAAACAGGGAATATACAGTCACTCCATTTGACGGAGCTAATTTTTCTGTTTGGAACAGAAGAGTGAAAGCAATATTTGCTGCGAAAGAACTGGATGAATTTTTAGAAAAAGAAGCTGATGCTACTAATGATACAGAAGTATCGAAATCAAAGAAAGCGTATGCCATTCTGCTGACTTTGTTGGATGATAAAATTTTATCTTCTTTACAAAAGGAGGACACCGCTTTTAAGATTTGGAAGGCTCTTATATCTACGTACGAAGCTAAAGGTACTGTGAACCAGATTTTAACGCGTAAAAGACTAGCAACAATAAGAAAGAGCAAAGAAACTTCAATGCGACAGCATATCGACGAGATTTTAAAGCTCGTATCGGACTTGCGTGTATCCGGTGCTGAAGTAAGTGACATTGACTCTATCGTTTACATTTTGATGTCCTTACCCAAAGAATATGAATCAGTCAAAGTTGCTTTGGAGAATCAACCAAATGTAAATTTAACCTTGGAATTCGTAACTCAAAGATTAATAGATTCCGAAGCTCTAATGAATGACTCTAAATTTGTTGATAAATCCTCTATTAAATATCCTACAGATAATGTAACTTTTGCGGCTAAATATAAGAAACTCATTTGTAACTTTTGCTCTAGGAAAGGTCACACTTCTAAATTTTGTAGATTAAAAACTTCCAAATGTTTTTCCTGCTGCAAGGCCGGACATTACAAGCTTGACTGCCCCGTGTCCAAGACAGCAGCAGATTCTAGTGCAAGGCATTCAGCCTATGAAATAACTTTCGCAGCGGGAACTTTAAATGAAGATAAATTCATCATTGACTCTGGTGCAACTTCTCATATGTGTTCGAGAAAATAATGGTTCAGCTCTCTGGAACCAGCATCAGGAGTCATTAAGTGCGCCTCCAAATCTGCAGTTCTTCAAATAGAAGGAATCGGAATTATTCGAGGAGAAATTTCGAATAATGTTAATTTGAATTTAAAAGATGTGCTTTATGTTCCAAATTTAAATGGACAGTTGTTATCAGTGCAAAAGATAGAGGCTGCTGGATTTTGTGTTATCTTCAAGAAAGAAGAAGTGTTTCTTGAAAAAGAAAACAAGTGTTTATTATTCGGTCACCGAAAGAATTGTGGACAATATATCAGTGATTTTATACCTCATTGTGAAATTGCTCTCAAGTCGGATATTGATGATCTGTGGCATAGAAGATGTGGTCACTCGTGCAACCAATCCCTGAAGCAGTTAGGATTACCTACTATTTCATCTTTCTGTGAAGTTTGCACACGTGCTAAACAGTGTGCAACACCTGTTGGAAATGGCCCTAGGAGACGAGAAACTGTGGCCATGGTGATGATTCACACGGATATTTGCGGACCGATTGTGCCCAAGACTTTTGCAGGTGAGCAATATTTTATGACTCTTATAGATGATTATTCCCGTTTTACTGAAGTGCGATTACTTAAAAGAAAAAGTGATGCAGCTTCTGAACTTAAAAACTTTTGTCAGTTAAATCCTTCGGTAAAGAAAATTAGATGTGACAACGGAAAAGAATATGTTGATGGCGAATTTCTAAAGTTTGCAAATGAAGCTGGTATAAAAATTGATCCATCACCTCCATATTCTCCATGTCTTAATGGTGTAGCTGAACGGGCAAACAGAAGTCTCTTGGAAAAAGGGCGGGCAATGATATTTGAATCTAATCTGCCTAAGAATTTTTGGGGTTTTGCAGTCCTTACTGCAGCCTATATAAACAATAGAATGCCCAACACATCCATTGACTGTCACACTCCATATTATTTAAAGTACAATACTCATGCTGATTTGAAAACTCTTAGAGTATTTGGCTGTAATGCATATACTCTCATACCTAATTCTCAAAGAAAGAAATTAGATGACAAATGCAAGAAAATGATATTCATTGGTTATTCCTCAATGGGATATCGTCTACTAGATCCCACAACTAAGCGCATCATTATATCAAAGAATGTAAAATTTAATAAGGAAAAGAAATCTTCAAACGATTTTAATTATGTGTCTCCAAACATCGATGGAAGTGAGCTTGATGCTGAAAATGAGTCTGAGGAAAGTGAAACCGATATTTTTGTGCCATCTACTGAACAGTCTGAAGATGCATCAGAAGGAACAGTGAGAAAATCGTCAAGAGAAAAGAAACATCCAATTAGGTTTCCGGAATCCGAAATTTATCAAGCAATGCTCTCTCAAGAAGAGACTCTAAATTTGATGACATTTCTACTTTACCTCATTGTGAACAACAAAATTGGAAAGCAGCTTTGGACGAAGAAATGGAGTCCATGAAAGAGAATGATGTATGGGATTTAGAAGAACTGCCAATGGACAGAAAAGCTATTTCTTGCAGGTGGGTACTACGGAAAAAGAGAGACGGTAAGTACAAAGCGAGGCTTGTAGCTCGCGGGTTCATGCAAAAAGAAGGAGTGGACTATTTCGAAACATTTTATCCTGTTATTAGTATGCCTGCATTGCGTTTATTATTGATTATTATGTTAAATGAAAATTCTAATGTCCTTGTTTTAGATGTTAAAACTGCTTTTCTTAATGGTGAACTAAATGAAACTATTTATATGGATCAGCCAAAAGGTTATGATGATAACAGTGGCAGAAAATGCAAACTTTAAAAGAGTTTAAATGGCTTAAAGCAAGCCCCACGCCAGTGGTATCAAAAATTTCTTAATTTTGTGAATAAGTTAGGTTTCAAACAACTTAATTCTGAATCTTGCATTTTTATAAGACAAGTAAATTCAAAGAAAATTTTTATGGCTCTTTATGTTGATGATCTTTTATTAGGAGGTTCTGATGTTCAAGAAATTAATGTTATTGTTGATATGTTATCTAAAGAATTTAAGATGTCAAAATCTGAAAAGGCATCAGAGTTCTTAGGTATCCGAATAGAATTTACTTCGGATAATTTGTTCTTAGATCAAGAGTCCTATATTTTAAGAATGTTGAAAAAGTACAAAATGCTTGATTGTAACCCTAGTTCTATTCCCATTGAAACTAAAGCAACTTCTGCTACGTTTGAAAACGGTAATCACTTTAATGGTCCTTATAGAGAATTAGTTGGTTCTTTACTTTATTTAGCGTATGCATCTAGACCTGATATTTTATTTGCTGTTAATTGCTTGAGTCAACTTCAGGAACATCCCACTGATGCTGCCTGGTGTGCTTTAAAGAAAATCTTGAGATATTTGAAAGGTACTGCTAAAATGAAAATTAACTATAAGAAATGTAATTTATATGATTCAGATCTGTCTTTATATGTTGATGCTGATTGGGGTTCAAATTTGAATGATAGAAAATCTGTTTCTGGTTACTTAATTATGTTCTGTAATAATCCTATATTATGGTGTGTAAATAAGCAAAAGTGTATTGCATTATCATCTACAGAGGCTGAAATAATAGCCTTGAGTAAAGGAGTACAAGATCTTTTGTGGATTAAAGGCATTGCTAGTGAAATTGTATGTGTTAAAAATCTCATAGTATATGAAGATAACCAATCATGTATCAAGTGTATTGCAAATGAAAATGAAAATCTATATATGTAAGTGACTTTTATTTTATCCTCACTGTGATTCTGCTTTTCATGTATGATAGACCATGCTGTAAATAAAACCTGCTTTATTCGATCCAAGGGACTCTGAATCTTTTAACACAGGCATTTTCCACAAAATGAAGTGGTCATAAATCTAACAGAAGTAAGTGACAATTTTTGTTGATAAAAACAGAGGCGGGCCATATGAAAATATATGGATCCCGAGGCCTCACATGACCACTCCTCTCCGCTCGGGAATATCCTATTATTCGAGATAGTCCGTGCAACGTCGGGCCATTCAGCTAGTAGATAAGTTTATCTTACGTTATGTTTCTACTATCATTTGAGTTTTCCTAGGAGGCAACCTCAAAATAATTTTGTACCTGTGGCCTCGTATTTTCAGAATCCGTCGCTGTATATTATGTCGATAAACATAGAATTCATAATATCTTTTTCATTATATTGTACAGTATAATATGCTGCCATGTGTTAACAACAAAAATAACTTCACTTTTAAAAAAATTTTCATTTTGATTTCGAAAAATTGCTCTTTCTCCCCTTAAAAATTTAAAAATATTTTTTTTTATTCCTCTTTCAGTGTATTAGGAGACGCCTTTAATATTAATAATAATTTTGCAATAATGAAAATCAAATGCTGTAATTTCATCATACACATTTTACCAATACTGTTCAACGTTGAGGTCGATAAGCG
>BGPR01000570.1:186673-285064 GCA_013235015.1 Araneus ventricosus | reverse complement strand
TTCAGATAAAAGGTTGCGAGATGGGTTACATCATTCTTCGACAAATTAGAATTTTCTGAGATTTAAAACACAAATGAAGAACACTATATCTTTCTTGACTAAATAATTATTGGAATTAGCATGTATGCAAGTGGGGAAGCTTTTGTGAGCAATATTTAATTGAACAGTGGGAATGTTTCAAATTTTAGTGGAAAACGCAATTTTTTAAAAAAAATTGTTGAAGATTTAGAAAAATGCTATCTTATCAGTTTTAAACTTTGGTGGAATGAAGTTATGTTGAAATAAACTGTTGAAGAATTAGTCAAAAGTCTATGCCAAAAAGTTTTAAATGACCGATTTCTGATTGATGAAAATAATTTTGATTTTTAATCATCTTTGAATTATAAATATTAACATTAAAATTTCTTTCTAACATTTACATATATATCTGTGCTACTAGAAGATTTTAATAATTTAGGAAAAATTAATTTTAGGAGTTCATGCAATTTCAGATCATTTAAATTTACTTTCAGTAATTAATATATTTATAATTTCCTGTTACTAGCAGAAATGCATAACTGTATGACAAGCGAGCGAAGCAAGCTGGGATCACGTAGTGGTCCTGAAAGAATCACAGCGTGATTCTTGGGGGTTGGCGTGCAGGGGGTGTAATATATATACAGTGGTACCTCGAGATACGAGTGCCCTGACATACGAGTTATTTGAGATACGAGCGCTGTC
The DNA here is from genome assembly GCA_013235015.1 of Araneus ventricosus. Classification (NCBI taxonomy): domain Eukaryota; kingdom Metazoa; phylum Arthropoda; class Arachnida; order Araneae; family Araneidae; genus Araneus; species Araneus ventricosus. Next base: position 284,344 of record BGPR01000570.1, on the reverse strand, counting down.
GGGCAGCGAAGTTTTGTTTTGAAATACGAGCGACATTTGAGGTACGAGGAACTTCAACGATATGCACTGTACTTAAACAAAAGGAGTCGATAAAGGGTATAACGCCAGCTAAGGGCGTTACACTAATTTCTAAGCTCCGGAGCTCTCTCCATGAAAAGATGGAGAAACTGTTGATGGTTTGGGTGACGGAGAAGCAGCTTAAAGGCGATACCTTAACACAGGGCATCATATGCGAGAAGGCAGGAGCGATTTACGGTGATTTGCTGAATCAGACCCCGCGCACTTCCACGGACGAGGCATCGGAAGACTCGTTTAAAGCCAGTCGAGGCTGGTTTGACAACTTTAGAAAAACGACCGGCATTCACTCCGTTGTCAGGCATGGTGAGGCAGCAAGTTCGGATGTGAAGGCAGCTGAGGATTATCTCAAAACCATATGATAGAAGCCAATTGATACATCCCCCAGCAAGTCTTCAATTGTGACGAAACAGGGCTTACATTTATGTGACCAAAATACAAATACATATGTATGTACACTTTACAAAACCAGTTTTTTTTGCTTTACATTCTCTTTTGTTACGTTTTTATACAATATTTGTCATTTATAAATACATTTTTCTTATTCAAAAACACGTAAGAAAAACAATTAGGGGTAGCATTTTTAGGGCTGGAACGGATTAACATAATTTCAATGGGGAAAATTGCTTTGAGATACGAGCAAATTGACATACGAGCAAGGTTACGGAACGAATTAAACTCGTATCTCGAGGTATCACTGTATATAAAGATTTTACGAAAACTGTGCTAGGACACTCAGTATCTTCCTCAAATATTCAAGCTGTTTAATTCAAATTTTAATACAATGTTTTTCAGACATATTGTCCAGTATTCTGTAAGTGTTGAAAAATTTGGCGTAAAACTCTGCATGTTATAACAAAAAACATGGAAAAAATTTGGGATGTTTAAAACATCCTTATTATCTGGCCGAATATTCCCGATATTTTTATGAAAATGCTTGTAAACAATGCACTTAAGAATAAAAAAAGATTGATGCAAGTTTCAGAACATGATCATCTTCCTGTGAAACGGGCTGAGCCCAACTCATTTTCGTTTTCATCAATATGTGGGTGGTCTCCTAAATCTCCTCGTGACAAAATCTGCATTGTAAAATGTGAGTTTCCACGGTTCTACACAACTAATTGTGAACCATTGTAATCAAATTAATTTTAAATGTTTTGAAATTTACCAATCCTGCAATATTTTTGGCCATTAGTGTATAACTAAGCCTGCAAAAATGTTATCTATTATTCTCATGTAAAATACGCAAGAATTTACCTGAATAAATTTACTTCTTCATTAAATTCTCATATAACCACTTTATTAACTACAATTAAACATGAGATAATATTGTACTATTGTTGGTGTTACAATTATAACTAATCAAATAAAATTTTTCTTAATTTTTTCTTAGCCAAACACGTGTAATTTGCTTATTAACGACGTTCACAAAACTAGAAAAAAATTGTTAAAATGCCTTACATAAGATCAGAAAAGCTAGTTCATTTAATTTTAGGAAGAATGCTTTTCCAGTGAATAAATAGCCTTTAATCAACAAATTTAAATTTTAAATACTTGGCACGAAAATTCGAAATGTTCTCTTTAACAAATTCTCTTCCCCTCTGGATGTAGTTTGCCTCAAAAGCGAGCTTTCCTGTTTCCATCTATAAATAGAACATCTGTTTGAAACACAACATGATTTTCGATAAGTTGTTTAGTTCACTTTAGAAGAACATCACTGGTCTGCTTTATATGCTAATGCATGTGGCAGGAAATGAGATCTATGGACAAGCTTTCATTGATTTCGCTCTTCGTTAATACGATGCTCGAATGGGAAAAATTTGAGCACAAGGGAATAAAATGTTTGGGAATGTAAAGTCAGTTGTGTGGGAGTAAAACCTACTTATCCAGATTATATTTGGCTCCCAATAGAGTACCGCATTTAAGTCTCTTTCTACAAAATTCTCTCATTGTTCTTTAAATAGCTGTTTAAAAATATACAAGTTTTTTAAGCTTCCGTATTAGCGTATTTAATTCTAACTAACAAGACTGCATTATATTAATATTCAGTTCGATGATGTAGGAAGTATTTATTTCGGAGAATATTTGCTAATCCTCAAATCTTGAAGTTTCCTGATAATTTGGATACTTTTAAAGAATTCGACTAACACCAAATGCAAACAACAAACATATAGCAAATAAGTAAAGTAAGTTTAGACTACCCGTTATAAATGATATCCATCTGTAGAAGAAACAGAAAACTGGAAAACAGAAGAATCCAAATTTCTGCATTGTTGTTGCTAAAACCTATTAACGACATGGACAGTGACATGCACTCTATGTGCGTTAGATAAAATATGCTAGAAATTGCAAAATAATAGTGAATATAACAAATATTACGCAATCGTATTTAAATCATTCTAGTGCCTAATAATTGAGTTCAATATGGATTAGATCAGAAAAATATTATTATATTTTCTTTCTCATGTTAGAAACCATGGAACATATTGGAATTTTTCATTACAAAACTATTTAATAAGGGACTCCCAAATTTGGATATTCAGCAGCATAGTTTTTAAAAAAATAATATAAGTCATATACAGGAAAGCATCTTTCGTCGATAAATTAAGCTCTGTGTAATGTAATGGAAACTTGAAAAAAGACAAATTATAGGTGATCATTATTAGGCTTAATGTTGGGTTAAATAGAAATAATCACTCCATAACTTTAATTAACTATTATATTACAGTGGTACCTCCCTTAACGGACACTCCCGAATAGCGGACACCTCTAATTAACGGACATTTTTCCGAGTCCCAGTCCTTCTATTTAGGACAATCCATGTTAATCCCTCTGGATAGCGAACAGGTATTTTTGAAAAACTTTCAATTATTTTGGCAAACATTTCAAAATTATTCTAACAAGCAAGATAAAAATATATGTTTCGTATATCAAACAGAAGTGAAAAACTTTTTTATAAAAAGTTTGTCCTCCTCAATAGCGGACACCTCCTAAAAACGGACAAAACTTTTGGTCCCGTGACTGTCCGCTTTTCGGAGGTACCATTGTACTAGAAAATCACCCGTCCTGTATGACGGGTGAAAATTGCCTCTTCATTCGAGAGATTTCGTCAGATTTGACGTGTTTGAATAGATATATATGCGAGAGAAATGTTTAACATTGATTGAAAATAAGTAAAATAAACATATGTTTTATGACAAGAAATATATATTTTTTATTTACATATTTCTTTATTCTCTCTGGGTCTAAAAAAATCTAGTTTCAAAACAAAGCACTTCTCTACTTGTCAAACGTTGACAAAAAATATTATTAAATTATATCATCACGATTGTAATAAACAAAGAGATGCATCGTGGCGTCCAAACTCTATTACGCGCATGATATACTACTGACGTAATTTACTATTTTCCATTGAAAAACGGAAATTAATTTGAAATATATGTTTAATATAATTTAAAATTTCTCGGAAACTATTTATCATGGAAAATTTTATTTAACTAGTTTAGAGTTATTAAATTTGAAATTAAAGCGACAATTATTCTTTTAAATTTAAAATTATTGAAATTTAGGTTCTCTAACAATGAAATAATACTGTTTAACGTCTCGCAGTGCTATGGCTCGAGTTTTATTATTGGTGACGTCAGAGCGTTACCGAGAGATCTAGGCTATTATATTAGTGATGCAGAATTAAGATTACAATTTTAAGAAGCATTATTTACAATTAAAGATATGTACAATTAAAGCAGTTCGTCATTAAATAGGCTTTTGGATGGCTCATCGTCGTCTTTAGTCCTTGCTAAAAAATCCAACGTCGTTAATACGTCTCGTACCTAGTTCCATCTCGTCTTCTGTTCTGGGCAGGGTTGGCAGATCAAAATAACAAAATAAGGCCCAACCTTCTTAAAAATAAGGCCAAATTTTACAATTGATTGAAAACATCATTTACTATCAGAAAAAAGACCATCCTTCATGAAAACGAATCCTACTTGATAGGCACATGTTCAATGCTCTGTTATTAAACTAAAATTTAAGTTAAAGAAATTTAAAACGTCCTTGTTCTATTCAGGAGCCATTTGTCTTTATAGCTCATTATGTATCAATTGAAATATGTAATATCAAAAATTTATTTAAAAAAGTAGAATAAGTAATTAAAAATTGTTCTAAAAGTCATTAACGAAAATAAAGCCAAAAAAGGCCAAAAATAAAATTAAGGCCAAATAAAAAAATCCTAAGGCCAAGGGCTTTGGAAAAAGACCAAATTTCCATAATTTGGCCTTTAAAAGGACAATATAGCAATCCTGGTTCTGGGCAGCTTGGTGCTCTGACGTCACTGGCGATAGCAACGCCATCTACAGGTACTCGGCTGTTGGTCCACGATATCGAGCGCTGTATTTAAAGAAGTTTCAATTTGATTTATCAGTTAATTGTAATAAGAGCAACATTGCGATTTCAGGAGGAAGGATTTAAAATAAATAAATATGTTCAAGTGAAGGATACTTTATGCATAACAAATTTGTGTACATTAAATTAATCAATACACTGTTAAAACGTTAATGTAACTTATGTTTTAAAATGATAAAAGGATCGGTTTTCAACTCATTCTGATGTTCAGCTTATTTTCATCTATACTTATAAAAGGCAATGTTTGTGTGCGTATGTGTGTGTGTGTCTGTGTTTGTCTGCGATGTCCAGACGAATCTATCGCACTTACAGCCATGAAATTTGTCACACACGTAGTCGTAATGGTGACTGAATGCACCTCCAAGCCGGAATTTTGAAATTTAATCTAGAAATTTTTTTATTTAATATTTTGTGTCTTTTGGGGTGATTTTTCGCACTCATTTCTCAATAGAATGGCTTCGAATAATTGTACGGAAAAACAGTTACACCTTCGGAAAGAACAAACAATTTCCGTTCTAATGAAGTTTGTTTCGTACGTCTAACATAATTTACTGAATTTTGAGAAATTTTTGAAAAATAGTCACTTTTATGGTAATTTTTTTAAAAAGATTTCTTTAAATTATCGCATCTGACGTTCTAACATCTTTATAATTTTCATTTTTTTTCAGCCTATAAATGGAACGTTTATGTCGGATTTTAAACAAGAACTATTAAAATATCTTTTTTCGTTTTTTAAAAATTAATTTTTCCCTGATCGGTCTAAACAGTTTTTTCGTAGCGAGATTTAACAGCGAGAGCTTCTCCGGACCATCCCGCTATGCATTGTTGCAACGTGACCTTCTTCGCGGCAAGTGACGGGAATATCAATAATGTGTTTTTTTTGTTTTGATTTTGTTTTCAAAACTTTTTCCTGCCATTGTGGCCACTTTGTGGCTAGTTTAATATATTCTAAAGAGTAAATATCGAAGTTTGTGTAAATTCCTTAAGCTGTGTTTATTGATATCTTAAAGAAATAGAATCCTACAGGGAAAGACGGAAAAACAAACCTAACGTATTTATTACAGAAAACGTGCACCCGCTACGTATATTAAATTTTAAAGTATATTTTGAAATCTTTTGCTTCTAAGTGGCTATTTTTGTCGCTGATCCTTTTTTACTCTGCATTTTATCCTCTATATTGGATCTACATATAAAGAAATACATTCAAAATTTCGCACAAATATTGATTTAAAGATTATTAGTAAAACAAAGTATGAAATTTTTGTTGGAAGAGAAACCATCATGCGGAGTGAAAACAACATAGGCATATTTATCTTATGAAAAGAATAAATATAGCTTGCTTTAAAAATAAACAAAGTAATAAAATATGTAAAAATATGAAGGCAAAATAAATTCTTTCAAAAATATTTAGCTTCGCAATCCTTTAGTTCTGGATGCAAGCATTGTTTTACATATTTTGTATTGTATAACTTAAAATTGTAAATTTGTTAGCAAACAGTGGCTTAAGCTTCGGGTTTGCTTTTGCTTTGGCAAAGTAAAAATTACAAAATTAACTAACAGAATAATAAATTCTATCATAGGACAAAAACAAAAACGGTAATAGATATAGAAAACACATTATAAGAAAAAGAATCCGGAAGAGAACTTTCTCAAAAGTCACTCCCTTTTGGGATTCTAATTTAAAACCAAATAAATTAAGAATACTAATAAATGTCAATAAGATCATAGGAATATATGAAGATAATCACCTTTAAGACTATAAATAGAGAATTTTATATGAATTAAAGCTAACAGTACTTAAAAAAGGCTATCCATGTTTTGGAATTTCAACAATTAAAGTGGTAAGTAAACAAATAGGAAAACATGAGAAGTTTATTATTGGATTTCTAGGTGTACCTGCAACGAACTTTTGACTGAAAGGAGCCCATAAAAAAATCCTCACATTTCGGAAATCTGTATTTGCTTTCAAAGTTTTTTATACTGTATTCTGACTGGTTCATTATGTTTCATATATTAAGTTTTATGTGTATATTAGATATTTTTAAAATGCTTGGTTATCCAGATTGAATCACCCGTTCACAAAATACAATAGTTTTTCAAAAAAAAAGTGAGCGAAACAGAATGATAAGTAATACAAGAATGCAAAAGAAAAGCGTCCAAAGTTTCTTTTCTGTTTTCTATTTACAAATGTTCAAGATAAATTCTTTTAGTTATGCATTCAATAGTGGTACATACACTTGATCTTTTAAAATCTACAAATAAAGACGTCACAAGTAGACAAGTAGTAGTTATTGATTAACATAGCGCACACGAGAACAAACAAAAAGATTTCTCATTTCTAGACGCTAATTTCACGTTTTCCTTCTTTTTCCTTTGCATTCATGTATTACTTATCATTCTATGACGTTCATTTTTTAAAATATAGAATCGGAAATCGAATTTTTTTAGTTTGTTCTGTATTTTGCATTTTATTGTAATATCTTTCTTGCGCGATGTTTAATTCAACTTTAATGCAATGTTTGTAATTATGTTTATACGGTGTTCCCACTTATATCCGTTACACACCCCCTTAAGTTCTAAACGGTGACATATTAGGCCATAAATTTGATGTCTAGGTATAGTAAACAGGCTATGCACTACTCGATGAGACAACTTACAAAGCCATCAATCAGGAAATTTTGGATTTAGCGGTCCTATCTCAAAACCGGTGCGAGATACGGAAAAAAGTCAATTACAAAATTGTAGAGAGACTTCTATTTAGTACGAAAAGTCACCTTGAGTGCAATAATGCTAAGAATAAAACGTGTAAAATGCGCATTTGTTTGCTAGAATTTTTGGAAATTTTGATGTCACATGGCAAAAATAAAAGGAGGAAATGTTTTTTTTCGGACAAAAAATGACCCCATTACACGTTTTCTTGTGGAAATAACTCAAACAGCAGGCGTATGGACCTTTCCGCCAACATTTCAGGACGCACTACTGTTGCTTCTGTGCGCACCAATTGCATGCTAAGACGTGTGCTAAGTGAAATTTAAACAAGGACTCAAATCTGCATTGTAGATGACTGAGAGCGCTTTGAACACCGAAAATATAGGTATTGTGATAACTAATTGTTTTTTCTCGTTTTAACCGTTTAGAGACGGAAATCGAGAACAAACAAATGCACAATTTAAACGTTCATTTCTACGTATTAATGTGTACAAGGTATCTTTTTGTACTAAATCGAAGACGCTCTACAATTTTGTAATTCATCTGTTTCCCGTATCTTGTACTGTTTTCAAGATAGGACCGCTAACTCAAAAACTTGCCGAAAGATGGCGTTTTAAGATGTCTCATCGAGTAGCGCATAGCCTCTTTACTTTACCTAGACACCAGCTTTATGGCCTAAGCTGTCACCGTTTAGAAGTTATGGGGGGTGTAACGATATAAGTGGGAACCCTGTTTATTCAAATTATCCGTCCTCTCAAAAAGTCCCTAGACTAAGTTAGATAAGTAAATAAGCCCAGAAACAAACACTTCTGAGTAGAAAGCGGAGAGTAGGAAAACATTTCAAAACAGTTACTGCACAATTTTTTTCATTTTTTCAATATTTTATTATTTGCTTTAAATTTAGAACAGTATTTACTTAAAAGGTATACAGATTGTAAAGGTGTAGATCTACTGAGATCTACTCATAAATAGACTACGAATATAAACAATTACTCTTTCTTCAAATTTCCCATTCAGAAGGAAGTGCTTGTCCTAATTTATATTTCTGGAATGAGATCAAAGAGTCTTTTGATTTAAAACAGCTAATGTAATTATCCAAATATTTTGGTTAAAAATTTTATCTTCAGTGATTATCTAAATCGTTTGGATAAACATTTAACCGCCAAATTAGTCTGAGAAGTCGCCAAAAAGTGCGATAATGAACAATTACGGCAGCTTTCCACAAAATGAGGTTCTTATTTTATGTAAAAATTGGGAGCCACAGCATTGGACGAGTTTTCTGCTTTGTTTGTTTACATTTAAGTGCTTGTACTACTTAATTCCGGTGTAATGATGAGTCAATGGAATGTTTAAAGCGGAAGTCCAACAAACAAGCAGATAAAGCGAAGATTTTTAATGTAAGTAAACAAACCAGAAAACTTGTCATAGGAACATCGAATTTAATATTTTCAAAATATCCTTAAGCCATAACATTAAAAAACTCCAACTTCAGCATTAATTAACATTCTTCAAACAGAGTGCTGAAAGTTTGAAGATTCCTTTTGACAAAGCATTACACTGGAAATCGGTCGATATAGCGAAAGTTTTACATTACACCAAATCAGTGGTGGCTCGTTAATTAGGGCTGCTGAGCTGCAGCACCCCTGAAAATATTTTTTAAACCAAATACGTATCCAAGGAAAAAACACAGTTCTTACAATATTGCAAAGGTGAGATCTTTAATATTAAAATAAAATCCTCCAAGTCAAAAATGTGCTACAAAATCATTAAAATGCTCGGTATCAACTGTAAACATAATTATTAATACTGATTTTAATCCCAAAAAGGCAAAAAAAAAATTAAATTTTTCTCGTCTTTCTCCAGGTCATATCGCTGAACGCACCGAACAATTCTTTATAAAAAACATTTATCCAAACAAAAATGGAAAAAAATGTCATAACAGTAGATGAAGCTTGAGCCTATTTAAATGACTGCAAGAATAAAATTTAATTTATTATCATCAAAGAGGAGAAAAATATTTTAAAATTTTTTCAAAGAATCTAAAGCAAGTTTTCCTAAGGAAATCATAAATTGTGGCTGATTTTTTATATAATGGCAAAATAAAAGTAAAGAGAGTGGATAAAAATATTAAGATCAACTCCGCATACTATCAGGAGCATAATTTATCTGCAATCTTGAAATATAAAATAACATCTCTTTACCCACAATTCCACCAATCAGTAGAACTGCACTAAAACAAAGAAAGCAGCCGCACATATCATCAATCTACTGTTAATTTAATGGAAACGAAGAAGTGGGTAGTAAGAAACTATAACCTTCACTGATATTTCTGGTAAATATTTCTGTACCGCCTATGAATTTTTGAGATTTTGGACTTTTTTGCTCCTAAATCTAAACTAGCTCCCTTAAGAGGTGGTACAATATCACGTATGGAGCTGTTAGCTACCTTAGTACGAGCAAGATTAAGAAATTCAGTTATTGGAGTATTGAATTGGAAGGAAGTGAATGCTACTACTGGAGCGATTCGTTTATTGTACTCACATGGATACCTAGAAAGGAAAATTGGACAATACTTGTCTGAAATAGAGTACAAGAGATAAGAAAACTGACTTCAGTTTTAGTTGGCTTGTGAACTGAATCCCGTAGACTTATCATCTAGAGCTGTACACACAGCAACACAACTTATGACACTTAGATGGTGGGAGGGACCGCAATGGTTAACAGACCCTCCCGAGTTTTGACATCATGGAAATATCTTGAGCGAAGACATTATTTGAGACGGGATAGAAAGGATTAAAATCTTGGCTAACATTGGAATTATTATCCATGCAAAAGGATCTATTCGTTTTCCTCCAAATACTAACAAATAGTACGTTTGTTAGGTTGGGTTTTGAGATTTCACCCTCTCTTTCACACGTATTTCTAAGTTGACTTTGGACTACCCCATAAGCGGAAAACACGCATTTCAACGTGTGGTCGGAAACACGCCTTAATAGGTCTGCACGGAATTTTGCGTCCATTATGAACTGTCTCTAAAGGGTGAGAGACGTATTTTTCCGAATTTCTTACCTCTTTCTAGGTTTGGCATCTTGATTTATTATCTGGGGAGGGCAACGGTCAGCACAATGAAAACAATAGAAGGAATAGATAGGTAGAAAAACAATACGCAATATCGTATCAAGGTGTGTAATTTCCAAGCGATTCTCTTCAAAGAGGCTAGAAGTTGATTCAGGTCCATAACCTGAAAATCGTGTTGCTGTTTCTCAAATCACAGGAGTAGATGCAGCCGGACCGTTATTCCCCAGAGACAATCAGAATGTAGGGTGCTACTCTTCACCAACTCTGTTTACCGAGCTGTGGATCTAGAACTTATCACCAGTTTATCTACTGAAGCATTTTTGATAAATTTTCGTAGGTTTGTCGCAAGACGCGGAAGATGCTCAACTCTTTATTGCGACAACGGCACCAATTTCGTTGGTGCTGCCAATCTACTACATGGCTTGGATTGGAATAAAATTTTAAGATATGGTGTTGTGAACGCCATTGAAAATTTAACCCGCCGACAGATGCGTGGTAGTGAAGTTGGTGGGAGTGATTAATTCGAATAATGAAGAAGCTCTTAAAAAGGTTCTTAGGTTAAGCACAGATACTTTATGAAGAAATGGTAACAATCCTGTGTGACTGTGAAGCGTTGATAAATTAACGACCCCTTACTTATGTGTCCGAAAGCGAACATCTAGTGGCAATATCTCCTTCGTCATTCTTAAAAGATATCAAAGAATAGAGTACACCTGATATTGATGCTATAGACCATAAAAGTCTAAATAGAAGAATAAAATATCGACAAAGTTTACAAAAGGACCTGCGAAACAGATTTAGAATTGAATATCTGGGACTTCTCGTACAAAGAACAAAGCATAGAAATGCGTTTAACGTTGCGGTTGAAGATATTGTGTTAGTTGGCCCTGACAATTGCAAAAAATCAATTGGCTATTCGGACGCGTAACATATATAATTCCTTTGAAGGACGAGATTGTGCGACTTGTTAAAGAACAGACCTCACATTCGAAAATACTTCGTCCTATTCAACGTGTATATCCTTTAGAGATTTCAACTGTTAGTGACTTTCAACAGTCAATGAAAGTAAATCATCCTGTTAGTATGGACTCATATCACAAGGAGTCTTTTACAGAATGCAAAAGTAAAGTTTCGAGATCAGGTAGAGAAATAAAAGTTACCTAGATATTAGATTTGTAAAAATTAGATTTGAGATTATTTATTTACTTTTCTAATATGTATCTTTATATTCTGCATTAATTAGATTTATACCATTTATTACATGAGATTATATTTGTGTTTTGAATATATATTTATTGTTATAGTATATGTTGATTATGACATATAATCAACAGGTTGAAGATGTTGGGTTCACGAAAATGACAGCACTGATAAAACGCCCATCGCTCAATTTATATTTTTATGTTTCAAAAATTGTGAACCGGCATTTTCCATTCAAGTTTAGTTCCGATATAAGAATTGATGGATAATGCGTTTTGTAAATAAATGACTGTTTCCACTTTTGTGCAAACAATGTTAGTTCTTGATTAAAACTACTTTCTGTTGAGTCAAGGACTCAGAAGTTATGGTTAAATAAAGTTCTTGAATTAATATTTTGACCTTTTTAAAGGGTGGAAGATTTATTATTTTTAGCAGAGATTTCTGTGAATTTTGGTTTGCTGTTACACTCATACTCATGAAGTCTTCTAAAAGTCTCATATTAGGATAATTTAAAAGCACAGAAAATTCGAGATTAGTGAAAGTTGCCTACTGAACACTTAAAACAATTTTTGTCATTAACTTTTCGATGGATTCCACGAACATTTTAGTAAATTTTATAACTATGCATGTGTATGTGCTTTTGTCTAGGTTTGTACATTAAACTATCAATGAGTTAAGAGGTTACAACATGTTTATTCAAACACCCTCAAATGTTTTTTGTGTGTGGAAAGTCTGACGGGTATGTTCGTCAGGCGTTCCTCTGTGATTAAATGTTTTCGCTGTTCAATTCTTTCCCTATATCTCACAATACGTAAATGAAGATATCTGATCAATAACGAAAGAAATTTTCTCTTAGCCTATTCAATTCTCTATCAAAGAGAACAAACATCTAATCAAGCAAATAATTGTCCCATCAATTGCATAAGAACACTTTCTCCATAAACACTCTATTAACATTGTTTGTCCAATCTAACCAATACTCTCCTTTATCTTCTGTAGTAAATATTATCGGACAAACAAAGTCTGACAATGATAGTAAACAGTTTAGTTGTCAAAAGATCCCGAATATGAAGAAGAAAGAGGTTCTGCCAAGAAAATGAAAATAAATATTAAGAAATGTTTTTCAGAAGATTAAGGACCAAGATCGTAAGAAAAATTAATCCCACAGCAATGAAAATATTTAGGAAAGAAGCTTTAAAAATAATATTTGTTTCTATATTCCATACATATGATTAAACGTAAAAATAAAGAAAAGATATGGAACATTTTTATTAAATCCTAAGCTTTTATTTAACAAAGCGTTACAAGATTTTAAATATTTCTGGCTTAATGAGATTTCATACAAACACTTCATCATCACGCCAACGCCTTTATATTACCAATTTTTTTTATCATACAATATACGGGAATTAACGACATTTATTTATTTCTTCGTTATGCTATGTGCTTTTAATGAATAAAGAAATTTAATACAAATATTATTAGTTGACTTATCACATGGAGTATAAATTGTGTGCATTAGAAAAAGAAGATTTTTATATTTTTTAATAAAAGGACCCATAAGAAAGAATTCTTAATAAAAAAATCCAAGAGGCCGTGGTTGTCTAGTGGTACGGTTTCGGCTTCCAGGGAGCAGGGTTCAAGTCTCGAATCCAGTGAAGATCCCCCGTGAATGAGGGACTGGTGCTTGTAAAATCTGTTGTCATGGGCCAACCGTTGTGGAGCTGGTTAAGTGTGGACAGACGCCGTCCTCTTCATCAGACCACGGTTAAAAAAACGAAGTCCGTCTTAAAATAGCTCTGGTATTACTTGAAAGAGGGACGTAATCTAGGAGAAATATATAAATTTCGGCTAAAATACCAGAAACATTCTTTTGAAAAAAAGGCAGAAAATCGTCGCTTAAGAAGCAACACCACCTATCTCAAATTTTTGAAATTTCAGAGAGGAAGGAAAAACTGAATTTTTCGCGACCAATAACGAATATTTTCGAATTTTTTTAAACATCTGATATAAACATGAGACCACATAGTCCTACGAAATGTGAGAGAAAAATTCAGAAATATCTGTTATTGCGAAAAATTCAGTTTTTTCTCCCTCTTTGAAATTTCAAATATTTGAGATAGGTGTTGTTGTTTGTTAAGCGACGAAATAATATTTTCACTATATAAGAGCAGATTATTGCAAATGTTTAATAAAATATCATTTCTTTCAATTTCTTTTCATAATTACTCTCAATGTTTACAAATTAATGTTTTGTGCCATGATATGTTATCAGCATTCATTACATAGCAATCAAACTTTTTTTCTCATTGTCATTGAAGTTGGTTTTGCTTTTGTGAATAGTTTTCGATTTATTCTCATCTAGCAAGGAAACAATTATTCTCATTTGTTTAATAATTGTTTCCAATCTTCGTTAGATAGGATTTATTAAACTAGAGAAAGAAAAGTATTAAATAAATTATACTCGCAGTTGATAAAGAAAACATTCGTTGCCTTTTATGAATATTTGTTTTTCTTCATTGATAAAATGTTTTTCTTATGATCAAGAGGTAACAGGGAAGGAAAAATTATAAATTATTAATAATACAGCAGTTAATTATAAACAATTTTATATCATAAATATATTTTAAGTACATTTAAAATGTCCCAAGAAAATAGCTTTACTTTATCTGCCCATAGAAAACAAAAAATATGAATGAGATATTTAATACCCAGGGTTTCATATTTACTTAAATGGAATTATGCTTAAATTTAAAGAGAAAAATTTTTGATAACACTGAGAAAAAGATGATATATATATTTAAAAACCTTGATTTAAAAACAAAAAAGTGGCTGCACTTTCAATTCACTAGCTATAATATCAACACGAAAGCCTGAAATAAATTCGAATGTTTCTAGTTTTAAAAAGTATTTGAAGTTTAAAAATGAGTTTCAGAATGGAAATTAGTTTAGAAAATAGATATAATATGTTTAAATTATAGAAAAATCATTGGAATTTTTTCATTCTAAAAGGTCAGAATAATTCATAAAACAAAACAGGGAATCAATATTTGTTAAAACTTGTTAGAAAATTTTGTGACACTGTTGAAAAAATCTCAAGTCACTGAAAGTGTCCTTAATTAGTAATAATCAATTGGAAAGGAAGCTGAACTTTTAAATATTAATGTTTTAAAAATTAGTTAATATTGTTAACTATTATAAAAATCAGTATTGTTTTATGAAAATCGAAAAACAGAAAGTCACAATTAGCTGATAGTTGTAAACAAAACTTTACCTTGGTAGGTAAGAAAATTTTTATTTTCTCTAAAAATTGTGTTTAGAATTTCGTAACTTCCAAATGAAAACCATCCTTGAATTGATGAAATTTTACTTAATTCTTAATTTCAATTTTATTTTTATTGATTAAATATCCCTTTAAATATTCCTCACATTTTAATTTCAATTTTGAAAATTGTTACTTATCTTATTGCAAATTGTTGGGAAATTTGTAAAAGAATTCTTGAATTTATCAAGTATTCCTTACATTTTAATCTCAATTTTATTTTCAGATTTTAAATTAATACTTTTATTTCATTTTAATATAATAAATGTTTTAAAGATAAAAATTCATAGTAATAAAAAATTCTTATTCTTCTGTGAAAACAATATATTTTGGCAATGTCTATTATTACTTAAAATTACATTAAACATAAGCAATTTTTGAGCTGAACGTGAACAATTCAAATTTAGTTTCCATAAAATTGTCTCAATTATTAAGAAATTCATTCTGAAATACTAAGAAAATGCAAAAAAATCACATTTTTGCTGCCTATAAAGAACCAAAATAATCCAATGAAACATTTTAACCTGTAATTCAAAAATAATTAAACAATTATAAATTAAATTGAATAGAAACAATTTAATTCATTCGGCAGTGTTCAAATAGTAAAGAAATATTAAAAAAAATATTAAGTAAATATTTAACTAATAGTGAGGTTTTGCATATAATTCTTTGTTTTTACTTATTTGAACTGCAATAAAAAGTTCTATTGTTTCAGCGAAACTTTTGTTTCAACAGAAGTAGTCTAAAAAAATTTCAATGCTTAAGGTTTTTTTTGTTTTCCATCAGTAGACAAGACAAAAAAATGTCTTTCATCTTACAAGTCAAATATTTGCTTAAAGCACAAAGAAATAAGAATGAAACTTTTCCAACGACATTTTAATTATGACTCTAAATGCTAGTAACAATTATACATTTGAAAAACATTCTCATTTTTCTAATGCGCTTTGGAAATCAAAGTGTCGGATAACTTTTATAGAAAACTACTACATGCCTATTCCGCTGAACGAAAATATATTCTTTTCTGCAATTGAGTTAAAATAGCTTTATACATTTTTTCAGCTGTATAAAATTTTTATTTAAATTCTAAACATAATTAAATGCCTGATAATAAGAAATTAAGTATAATTTATTTTGCACTATTATCGTCACCCATTAGACATGGTACTATAATTGGAAAATATATATCATCTTCTATAACATGAGTTCTAAAATAATGCACATGAAAAAAAATTGTATTTTATGAAATTTATGAATTGACAATCCATTCTAGTGATACTTTCGCCTTCTAGAAAGTCAGAAGCAGCAATTGTGATGTGGCCTGGTGTTATCGTCCTTAAAATTAAGCTTGTACCAGTGGCACCTCGGAAAAGATGCTTATGGGAAAGAATCACTTACTGACAATAGCTATCTCCCGTAACTATACCTCCTCTGAAAATATGTCATAATACATCTTCATACCTATATAGATGAACAAGCCAAAACCACCATAACGGCCTTTTTCTCTTTGTTAGACTGGCTTTGAGGACACTGAAACGACTCTCACCTTTAAAGAAGACGTGACTCCACTAATGAGATATCCAGCTTCTGTGTTCCTTTTGCCAGTCTAAACAGAGTTGCCTATGGGCAGCTAACAAGGGCTTCAGCAATCAGAACGTCGGGTGAATAAGTTCCCTTTACGAAGACACCTAGACAATGAAAACTATGACACTAGTCATCCCACTGGCCTACGGAGCTGCTGAGGAGCTTTGCCTTTTGATTGATATCGATTATCGCCTGAAGGACAATAAATAGGTCATCTATTGAAGTTATTATCCTTCGCTGACCAACACCGAACTTTTTTACAGCTGTTTTTGTTGTTTGGAAGGTTTTTCAAGCTTCGACATTTTTGATAATTCCAATCTCTTCGACTGTTCTCATAACATAACGTCCCTCTTAAAGCTTATTTATCCAGGTTCGAAACCCGATTCCACTGAAGACTCGTCATGTGTAGGGCCTGTTGCACGTTAAATCGTACGCAGGGGGCCAACCATCCTCCCGTCGGTGTGGTACGGAAGGTAAGAGAAGGGGATACCAGCTCAGGTGTCGTCATCCTCATCTGACCGTAGTTCAAAATTACGATGTCTGTCCCAAAATGACACTCTCATTGCTTCAAAACGAGACGATAATATAACTAAACTAAATAAAGCATAACTCAGGTTTTTGATAACAAAAACAAAATTAAGTAAATTCCATATGGTAGCCTTTCACTGCATATAACCCATCGGCATTTGGCTGGAAAGTTAGTTCAGCCTCATGTGTTACGTTCCGCGAAAGGCTGCTACAACTTTGTACTAAAGTTTTTTTTTTTATATCTCCTGCATCTTAAAAGTGTTAACGTTCTTATTTCGTCCATGATCTTTAAATAGTTAATTGCTGCTCTCTAAAGTTTGCCTAGACACATTAAAACTGAACTGAATTTCTAGCCAGGTGTCGATGGATTACATGCTTTGGAAGGCTGACATGTGAAAATTAATTAGATTTGATTGAGTTATTGAAAATAATTTTTGAATTGTACGTTATGAATATGTAATACTATTTATCGTTATGTTCCTTAAAGAAATATTAGAAGGTAAGGAAACACCTACTATAATTTATAATAATGTATAATCACAATTCTAACATTATTGTGATTAGCATATAGAATTTAGTTGCTTACTCCTCTTTTGTTATAATTTGAAATAAAAAAATATATAAAACAAATTAGTTTTTAGCGAATTTTTATGTAATTAGTTCAGTGTATCCTATGCATGCAATCCTATACAGTACACCCTGTATAGGAATTAAGATAGTATACTTTTTCAGTATCCTTACACTTCAAAAATCATCGATGTCTAAGCATAGGTCATTGTCAATATATAGGCACTTACATTTCGATTGCTTCTGGGGGTGAACAAGACGGTAATGATCTTCTGCAGGGTTCATAAAAATGATATCTTCCAAACCAGACGGAAGAAATAAAACAGTGATAGTAATATCAGTAACCATAACTATACCATTTAGTCTCTTGTGATAAATGATAATGTTTTGTCATAAGTGCAGAGCCTCTAGCTAATCCGAAACGATGATCAAACACAGGAAAAGGAAAATATTTAACATTACCAACGGGATGAATCATTATCTCCTTTCATGCTCATTATATATTTTTTGTAACTTCAAGGTAAGATGCTAGTCGATGAATTTCTTAAATATGAAAGTTAATTTAAAAAGTACAATCTGAAAATGATCGAAACTAGTGATTTTATGTTACTTTAATAAGAATGGAAGTGAATAATTTAATTTATTTCTCAATTTCAATGTATCTTAGAAATGTTTCATCATTTCTCGTTATTAGCATTTCAATTTTTTTGTATTCATATATATTATTTCTAATTAAAAGCATTCCGAAGATAATCACAGGACTGTGGTTCAAAATTACGAGGTCTGTTCCAAAATAGCCCTCGTGTTGCTTCAAAACGGAACGCTAATATAACTAAACTAAACCGAAGATAATCACAAAACAATGCTGTTTATAATAATGATCAGAAGTAAAGATAAAACGTTTTCATCACTGAACTAATTATATGAAAATTCATTAAAAAACTAATTTGTTTTCTATATTTTTTTATTTCAAATTATAACAAAAGAGGAGTAAACAACTAAATTCTATTTGCTAATCATAATAATTTTAGAATTGTGATTATTATATACTTTTATTAAACACTTTTTGTTTAATATTTGTAAAGATGGAACTCACAACCAAATTTCTATTAAACTCTGATGACAAAACACTTCTTAAATATTATCAGAACTTAATTAACAGTTAATCTATTGATTTAATTAAACTTTGATTCTAAATGAGTGGTGGCACCTAGCAATCAGTTTTAAAAAATGATGTTTAAGATTCCATATTATTTATAAAAGTTGTAATATTTATATAAAATAATTAATTAAAAACTAAAAACCAGAAAATAATTGAAATAATTATAATTTCCACTTTTTAGTACGCTAATAAAAAAGTGTGCTTTGACATTCTTTTTTCATTAAATTTATAATATTTCCTACTTGTATGTGATATTGTTCGGAGAAATTGCATTGATCTTCAAGCATTGTTTATTTCCTACTGAAAGAGAATTTTGAAGACATTCTGCTTAAAGAAAACATATTGCTTTTCATTCATTACTTTTATTCCAGTTGGAAGCGGGTGTGGAAGTACGTGAAGTTGCGCAACTATACAACGGGATTCAGTGTCTCTATTGATTGAATCACGTACGCTGTAGTTTATTTCAATTCACTTAAGAACTCCTCCAGGTCTTTCTTCTTTATTTGTTAGCTATACCCTTTCAAACAGTTGCACTTATACGGAAAAACAGAAGTTCGTGCAGATTGTACATTTGTGGTTACTCCTTTGTTATCACGCCTGTTTCACAAGGCAGAAGCAAGGCAATCAAGGAATTTGTATCAAAAAACAAATCTACTTACGAAACACGTATAGGAAAGATGTTTGTAAATTAACTGGTAATGTGAACTTAATTGCTTAAGACGACAGAAATTAAGATGGTTATGACATGAAAGGGCTAAATGATAAAAGACTATAGGTGAATAAATTTAACAAAAAAAATTCTTATTGAAGACATTCTTTTATAAGCGTATTAAAAAGTAGAATCTGTTTTTATACGTTTCTAACTTTTTGTTTAATTTATTAGTCATTATTATAAATTTTCCTGAGAAACTTTCTCACATTCATTACCAGATAACGCCACACCTATGGAATCAAAATTTAATTAAATTAATCGATTAACTTATAATCAATTTCTGAATATATTAAAATAGTAAACTCCAATTAATAACATAAAATAGTACAAAATTTGAAAACTTTACCACTTCAAAAATTAAAACATCAATTATCAGAAAAAATAACATCGTTACAAACATGAAACAAGTCAAGTAAATTAAGATTATTTAATAAACTACTTAATGCGCAGATCTTCGGATGAATCACTTGTAGTATACATATAGAAACTAACTTCAGCATGTTTGTTCATTTAAAATTGTAAGAGATGGCACCACTAATAAAATCGTCTGTTTTATGGCGAAGTGAAGTCACGTCACGCGGCGGTAATTAAATCAGTTCGATGTTGGATTTTCACCGAAGCGGTCGTTATAATTTAGGCTCTCCGTTTTCTGAGCGAAAGTAAATTATGAATTAGCCTGGTGCTATCTCGGAGGTGAACTTGCTCTTATGTTTATTGTTTTAACCCCTTTGTAAATAGTTAAATGTTTTAATTGTGTTTAAATAATAAATTAGTTGATTTTAACTCTCTCTTTTCATTTTGCACCAAATTAGAACCTTTATCCCCTAGACACCTTTCCTACATACATATATTTTTATAACAAAGAATATTTCTCCCCAAATTAGCATTTTTTTACAAATAACAATATTCTTTTCTTCTATCTCAACCAAAATATGTGCCAGAGAAATTATTATCTGCCTTATTATTATTAAAAGGTGTTTATTAGACATAGTAATGAATTTTTTAAAAATATTTTCTAGGCTGCCTGGTTGAATTGGCATTATTAACGTAAATATATATTTCAATCTAATGTGGATTTCCTTACACAGTTTGCATTAGACACAATTCCTTAAACTGAAATGTTAATAATACATTTTATTATGTTTTATTACTAAATAAGAAAAAAATTAAAAATATAGGACTTAAAAGTGAATTTTCTGTAAGAAAAGAAAGAGTATATTATATATCTTTGGCAATAAATATTAATGCGAAAGAATCTCTGTGCAAGATAAGGAAGCATTTATGACGAATATTTTATTACATATATTACATTATTAATCGAGCGAAACGAGGCTCTTTCTTTATCTCATTCGTTCGGCATTTTGTCTTTTTTTTTCTATGAATGTGTTTGTTACACTGTCACGACCAAACGGGTTGTTTGATTTTATACGAATTTGGTATTATTTTTCCTTGAAGTCATTAAAAGCGAAACATGTGTAAGGAATTATAATATGTGTAAACTCTGTTAATGATTGAATTGACTTTTTGCGATGTTCTTTTGGCCTAAGAAAATATTTCATCGTATGTAGATGTTACGATCAATATTATTTACATTCTCATAGGAAAGGTTAATTAAAAACTAATTTTTTCTCTTCGGTATGTTAATTACATTTGTAATTAGCTTCCGGATAGTTACTTGAATTTACAGACGGTAATTTGTTTTTGTAATTTTATATGATTCTGCTTATTTCTGCTTCTTATTACGCTGTTTAATATCTTCAAAGAGACGTTTTGACATTTAAAAAGAAATCAATTCTTAATTAATTAGCTGTTACCTGTTTTAAGTACATGTTATAATTATTATAAGATTATTAATAAGCACAATATATCTTTCATACAAGTGTTTATAATATTATTTTATTACTTTAACTTAAAATTAGTTCATTATATACTAAATTTTGGAAATGCCTAATTATAAAGTTCTTTGAAATTTTGAAAATATGTTAGTTTGTTTAAAATACTTATATAAAAAAATTATTAAGAACCAACTTTGTGAATTTTTATTTAAATAAAACATGAATCTTTTAAAACTATACACTCGTATGTGTTAATTAGATTTGATGCGGTTTTGAATGTGATAAAATGGGTTTTAGAAAAAGGTCGTCATTACCTGAAAATTCGTCAATAATGTTCAAATATTGACCACAATTTGTGCTTTTGGAAAACAATTTTGTGAAAATTCTTACAATTTAGTTACTTATTACAAAACTTTATTTAACTTGTCTTGTTTCATGACTGTAAGGATGGAATTTCGGAATAGAATTTTCACTCACGTCCTAAACTGTTAGAGATTTGATTTTTTTGTTTCCTTGTATATGTAAGATAACACTACAGATATTTTCAGAACTTTACAACCAATTAATGCATAGCTTCATTGAATGCTGGTTCAATATAAATGATGTCATCTAGTTGTGGATTTAAGGAAAATGATGGCATGATTCAATAAATTTTAAATAATGAATTATAAATTTAAATCAGGAAAAAAAAAATTCTACTTATCTGTACGTTCTAGGAAAATGGATGTGACATGGTGTAGTAATAGTAAATTATTAACGAAAGTGCATTCTTGAAAACAGATTCATTATATTTATTTCGACTTTGAGTTTCTTATCAGCGTGATTGGTAGCCCTGATCAAAAATCTAGATAAGCGACATATGCTAAGGCTGTTTGTGTTCTGAACAGGATAAAAATCTCACATCACCATTATCTCTAATATATAAATTCAAATGAATAGTTATATTACATTAATTAAAGTTTCATAGCATTTATTTATTATATTAATATAAATATTACATAATAAATGTTATGTAGCATTTATTTATAAATTTACATACTACTGAAGAAGGATGTAGTGGATTTGGCTTCATATAATGAATGATGGCCTTGTTTCAATGTTATTAAGTCGTTATTTTGAGCAATGGTAGAATGACAAGGATTGCATTTGAGTCAATATCCCGCTTTTGAAACTTATACGATACCTGTGCTGTGGACGTTCACTCCACCATTAATTTAAGGCTACCAGTCTCACACCGATGATCGAGATTCGAACTTAGGATCTTTCCATTAATAAAGTTCTCCTTAATTATAATGACAATAAACATTGAAATAAAACAATCTCTGGTTTGAAAAAGGTATAGCTTTAAAACCAAAAATCGATTATCTTCCAAACTTCACAATAATTGCATTCCCCTCGTCACGCTATGCTTATAAAAGCGTACAGAATTTGATTTCTCATATCATGAAGCTAAGTTACAGATAATTTCTTCGGTAGACGATATTCTGCTGAATGTCGTGGAAAAGGTAGAATGTATGCAGATAGAGGAATTATGTTATTCATTATAACAGTTGTAGCTTTAACAGGTCTTTATTTATAATCAGTACAACAAAGCAGATAAGAAATGATGTTTTTTGAGCTTACATTATTTAAAATTCTGAGTTATTTTCGCCTAATGTTAATCGTAAATAATTTCATAAAAACAATAATAATAAATTATTTAAGAATATCAAAGAATGAGTTTAATTGATTTTTTGGTTTGTTTAGAGTTTGATTTGTTTTATCATGTGAACGATACGCTCTTGGTAATTTTCGAATTGCTTTACAGATGGGCTTAGCAGTTAAAATTGTGACCATTTGATGATTTTGATCCCTCAGTTCTAAAATCTTACATCAGATATTTATTTTGAGAATTGTGCGAAGAGAAAGTAATTCTATCTGTTAATATTATCTTACTTATATTATACATAAAATCACCAATTCATTCACCAGTTCTTAACCACTATTGACCATAAATTATCGCAATAATACATTTTATTCATACTAGCAATAACATATTTCATCATAAAAGTATGCCTTAGAGTGTTATGAGCATCTGACGTCTGGAAAAAAATATGCCAGTAAATGTTGTCTTCAGGAAAGCGCTCGAAATTTTATAATTAATTATCAACATTTTCGCATTATTATCATCAGTTTCGCATTATTATCATCATCATTACATTAATTATCATCAGTTCTGTCCAAGTTTTTAATCCAAAGAATTCAAATAGTCTTATATTTTAGATAAATGATTTAATACCATTTCTGTGGGAAGAATCAGTTAACAATTATATAGGGTGAACAATAAAGCATTGAATGGTTTCAAAAGGGTATAGCTTTAAAACCAAAAACCGATTCTCTTCCAAACTTCAAAATAATTGCATAAATTGCTTAAGATTGTTAAGTTTCTGATGGTGTTAGAATGGTTTGTTTGGTGGAATATATTATCCAAATATTTTTCTTTTATTTCTGAACCATCAACCATCTAAGCGCATGGAAAGTGATTCCTACACATCTGGAAACTCTAATCTTAATTAAAGTAGAAACTGTTGTACAAAAATGTTCTGCAATTTTAATGCAAGAGCACCATGCAATTTCGCAAAGAGTCTAAATATACACTCTTTTGATCGCCATGACATTATTCTCATGAATATTTCAGTGCCCGAAAACACACTTAATTGTACGGTAGATGCGTTGTCACCAAGATGCCCATCAATATGCTAATGGTGCGCCCTAACACACATAAGATCTTAGTATATCGGCACGATTAATGTTCCTGAATTCGAAAAGCTGACCCAGTAAAGCCTATATTAAGACTTTCCTTTCCTTTGATTTCGAAGGTATCATAAAAACGGAAGGCTTTTGGTAGTTTTTGGTTCACTGAGATAAAAATAAACGCTCACCAATGTTGTTTAAAGTAATAGAGAAATTATTTACTTACATAGTTCCGATATAAATGCCAATGGAAACTATCTAAAAATAATGTAATGCGATTTTATTTATAGATTCCGTTTTTTCAATGCTCATAAAATTTGTTAAAATTTAAATAGCTGTTGCAGAAATATAGAATTAACATTCATTAATTTAATATTATCACTATTAGAAAAAATTCTTATTGTTAGATAGCAAAAATGCAACTACATCATTTTTCGGCTTTGCCAGTTCTTTTAAATAATTTATATTTTTGCCACCAAAGATTCTTTCTTACCTTGTGTCAACTTTCAAATTCTCAGAGGTTTTTTTTATAGTTTTATTAAATTTCTCAATTTATCATTTTTCTTTTTGTTGTAATGAAATTAATTATTAATCGCTTTCACTTTTTATGTAATTTGTTTCAATGTTTCGATGTTTATTAAATTGTAAATCACTTTTATTTCACGGAACTATATGCTCGCTATTTTAACGGCGGAAGCTTTTGAAGTGTAAACTGTCTGCGCGTCACCTGGCTGGGAGAGTTTCCTTTGTGTATTGTATATTGGCTTTTCTATTCTGAACAAAACGTTCTCCCGTCTGGAGGTTTCGGGGTCCGATGATTTTTTCATTCGGTTCTCGTCAGACGGGCATAAAAATATTCTGTTGGCTGATGAAGTGAAAAGACTACAAAAGATGACAACTAAAGTTTTCGTTAAAATTCACTTTGGAAAGATGACAAGGTACTGATGTACTGATTAAATCGCCTACCCTTTGTCCTAAGCCACTTCAGAACGACGGTGTGACAGTGGAATGGAGAGTGAACAAAGAGGTAACGTTTAAAATCAAGACGGTGAACAGCGAGTTTAAAAAATATGAAATAGAGTTCATTGAACTAAATTACGAACTGAATTGCAGTAAAATACTGCATTTTCACCACCTAGTTGATAGTTGCTTCTTGTCGCGCCAAGAACACTAGTTCAGCACTACGAAAAAAATCTTTCTCGAATAGTGAGATCTTGTCCAGTCATGCTACGATAAAATATAATTGCTGTAGAGAGCTCTCTCATTCTTTTACTTTCTTATTCTCTTATTCAATTTTAAAGTCTGCAGCAAAAAACAATGTTAACTTGTTTCGTATTAATGTGTAGTTTTTTCCTAGTTGTATCTGTATGTTGTGTGCATCACAAGAATCTCTGTAAGAACGTGAATCTTTTTGTATTTCAATATATTCTAGAATATTATTAATTTAAAGTTGACAAGTAAAAATTTAAATGTGTAAATAAAAATATTTGTTCAAGAAATTTGATCTCTTATATATTTCTATTAGTGTTACAATGCAATTGTAAATTTATTTCAGCAATTTTTTCATTATTGGCTATTTACTTATAGGTAGTATAGAAAAGGTGGGTAATAACCTAATTGATAGTAAAAATTGTACTAATTATTGCTATTCATCCTTTAGCTGCAATTTAATATATTTTCAATCTTTCACTTATATTTTCAGAAATACAACGTTTTAAAACATATGAAATATTGTTATTAAGACAGGGTTAAATGTTTTTATCAATGTATTTCAAACCAATATCATGTTCATCAATAATTTTGTGAAATTTTTAATATTTTTTCTTAATAGGAAAAATTATATTCCATTAAAATTAATGGAATATGATTATCGTTTGACAAACTCTTTAAAATTGACGGAGTAACAATAATGTGATGTTCTGAAAATCAATTAAAATTTTTTAAAGATGTTTCAAAATAAAATTTTTCTATTAATTATTTCAAAAGTAGACTTAAGATCGATTATAGCATGGGTAAATTTAACTTATAATTTCATTTTAGACATTTGAGTGAATATGGATCATTATTTTTCGATTGTGAAATTTTAATTTCTTTTATATATAACCAGACAGAATCTTCTCATATGAAATCAATCTTCTTCGCTTATTCTGTTTCTGTTACTTCTGATTTCATTCTTAATTCATTTTCATATAGTTATTTTCTTCTTGGTTTTTGAATTATTAACATATTTTTCATTTAAATAACATTAATTAAATAAAATTCAAGAATCCTGAAAAAATGATACAATTTCATTGTCGTAAAAATATATTCTTTACTCCTTTATTATAAAATATCATATTTTCACTAAATATTAAATAATTTATATGATGCTCTTATATTTTATTTAAAAAGTTAATATTTTTAAATTTGATACAAGTTTTCTGTTAATACACAACAAAAGAAAGAACGTATTTTATCTAACAAATCTTAGAGAAAAATATCCGAATATAATTTTTTGGTTACAAATTAAGAATAACTGGAAATAAAAAATTGAAAATATAGATTTTTATAATTATTTTCTCTTTCTCTTTCACTGATTTTTCTTTATCTGTTTAGAATTTTAATAGTTAAAGTGTCTTCATAAAATGCATTCAATTGTTTTATATTTTTTCAAATATTTAATAAGGCGTTTTCTCTTTTTACATTTTATCATATGTGGTTAACTTCTGAAAGAAATTCAACTTGCTCTCTTCATTTTACTTGCAGACTGTAACTAGATTTTGAAAATGAATAAAATTCACATTTATCGGAAAAGAGCTTTATGTTGACCAAGCAAAGTGTTTTCAGAAGACATATACTTTTACTTATTTATATAACGTCAAAGATGACATCGAGCCCACTTTATCAAAAGAGAAATAAACTTGGAATTCTTAGATCAAAAGTAAATACTGAGTGTGAAATCCGAGCAAGTAACTGGTATGCTCCTTTCCTTCTCTTCTATCTCATATAACAAGCAGATAAATGTTCGACGCGTCCGTCTAGGATTTTGTTGAAACACGTCTATTTTAGCTTTAACCAATCAGCCGACAGCCTGTCACTGAAAAATCCTTTATATCCGATTTAGATTTTTCTTTTAGTTTTACTACAATCTATCCTACAAAGTCCTTGCATTTCATTCTGTTCTATGAAATAAATCCTGAAATCAATGACGTTTCAAGGAAAGAAAAGTATTTTTAAATTCAAGTCGTCGCGGTTTTTTTGTGTAAATTTTGTATTTTGTTTTAGACCGCGTAAGTATTTTAGATATCCCAGATATTTGCTTATTTCTATTAAAGAACATTTTCATAAAAATCGCATGATTTTCGCATTTAGAATCGTACATAATAATCAGGGCCGGCCAGAGGGGAGTGCAAACGGTGCGACCGCACTAGGCCCAGGGTTTTCTAAAGGCCCCGCGCAGCTGATTGATATTGCAAATTAAAAAGGCCTTATTATTCTTTAGTTTAATCCGAATTCATACATTTGAATATATAGAGTTGAATATACATATTATCTGTTATTTTAAGTAAATATATAATAATGAAGTGATGTGAGGATACAAGAACGATTTATACGTTTTTAAACGGAAAAGACCCGATGGGAAAAGGATTATCCGTCAAAAATGAAATCCTATTAGAAAAATAGGAATTATATTTCGGAAATATTGTGTGGACAGTGGTAATACAACTAGGGTTGCCATACGTCCGGATTCCAAGCTCAAGTCCGGAATAATGTCCGGATCTTCAAAAAAGCCCGGATTTACGTCAGTAAATGCGACGAGAGAAAAATTCGGTTGCTATAGAGAGCGTTTTCACAAAAACCAACGTCATTCCGCCAATAAAAGAAAATTCATTGTTTACATCCATTGTTGATGAAAAATGTAGACGAGTCTTCTTATCCGTGCACCAGTTCGAACAGAAAAATTAAAAATTTTGACAGTCTTCTTTTAATTCTGTGTTTCATTAATGCAATTTTGAATTGGAAAATATTAATACAAATTGTATATTCTTTGCATTCTGACGTCTTAATTTTTTTCACTTCCTCAAACTCTGTGCTAGTGTTCCGAAAGAGGGTCGTTCGCAGGCAGCTTTTAGAATTTTGTTCTATACATTGACCTCCCTCCCCCCGACGTTTCCGGATTTCAACCACAAAAGTATGATGACCCTAATTATAAAGGATCTAATATGAGCGGTTTTACATAAAGGTTTGCAAAAGCGCTTATCCTGCGAAGAATTCCAAAGCACATTATATGTTCTGCAGAAGTCATAATTTGAATTTTGTTCTCGGAGACATTTGAAAATCATCTTCTTTGCAAATTCATTTTTTGTTACTTAAGAAAGTATATTATGTAATAATTTTGCAAGTTCTGTAATGTGCTATTAAAAAAGTCTCTCAGACATCTTACTCCAAAACCACTGTCAGAAACCACATAGAAATGTCGCTTCGAAAGTGTGAAATCTGTGAGATATCAATTAACACAATTTTCTCTAACTTTGAATTTTCTTTATGAATATATTGGCATGAAAAAAATCCTTAATCCAATCAATCGAAAATAAACCTCATTTGAATTTTTTGGTATGACATTCTGAATGAGGTGAATATTGAGAACCAAACATTTCAAAATTCTAATATAGATATCGGTATGGAAATTCACAATTAAAAGGGCCTTTAAATTTTTTTGAAAAGTATCGTGCACTAGGATTCATATCTTACTTTAATAAATACAGTAGAACCCCGCTAATCTGAACTAATTGGGACCAGTGCCTGTTCGGATTATAAAAAATTCGGTTATTACCCGAAATTCCGATAAAAATAGAAAAGAAAAAAGTTGTGTGCTAACAAATGTAAGTTATAAGTACTCAGTACTACTATATCTTTAATTCTTTTATTCAAAAGCAATAGAAAGAGAATAAGTCTACCTTTCCATTAGAATAATGGATGTGCTCCTGTATGAAGCGACCTTATCCTAGAATTATTGCATTAGTTTCTTCAAAGTGTGCAAAATTATGCATGCTGAAAAAGTACTTCTTTTGTTTTTAGTATGTATATTTAAATCTTTTCAGGTAATCTTTTCAATTACAAATAATTTTTTAAAATAAAATCGGTTCCGATTAGCGGGGTTATACTGTACAAAGGAAATGGTGAAAGAGTTAAAAATGACGCCTGAATATAAAAATAAAAGGACTTGATGAAAAAACAGTTTTGGTTTTAGAGACTGATCAACTATTTCATCTGTCAAAGAATATTTCCAAATTTAGTTTTTTCTAGGTATAGTTTACAGTGACATTTTTTTATTTTTAGAAGAGATTCGAAATTTACCATGAATATGAGACAACATATGAATTTTTATCAAATTAGGATAATATTCACAAACTGCCTGAAAACGCTTACTTCATTGCGATTTTGCAAGACAAAATGAATTGCATTGATTTATTTAATGAAATCAAAAAATGTCATCGTTTTAGATAACAAAGTTATAACATTATAATATTTATTTAAAAAATAATTTATCTGAACTGTATTTGATTTGTGTACTCTCCTGAAAAATATGTTGAGCTTTTCATTGAATGTCGTATCTGTGAAAAAAATTTTTTTCATGATTCAAAATAATTTTTTTAATATTTTGAATTATTTTTAAAAAGTTAACATTTTGATCACCTCCAAAATCGTTCACAGATCAAATACAGTAAAACCCCTGTTAATCGAAACCCAAGTTATCCGAAATAACTCTGGAATCGCAAATAAAAAAAATTATTATACTGCACAGAAATAATCTCGAAAGCAAGACTTTTTTTGCAACGATATCGCCACTTTTTTTCCTTAATCCTCTTGAAGAATGACAGTGATTAATTTTAGAATGCTAAAAGTAAAATTAATGGCTATTAACAATATTAATCACGATACTGTTCACCTGTGCTTGGCAGGCATATTGCACAGGAACTCGTCGGTAATCTCTCCTAATAATGAAAGAGAATGTGTATGTGTCTGTGTGTTGGCTCTCTACAGGGCAGACCGCTGGACCTAGAGCTACGATAATGGGCACAAACATACTTTGGAGGGTGGGAATGTGCGCCAAGGAGCCGTTTTCTGAAATCATAATTAATTAAAAATTAAGCGAAATTTTGGCGTTTTTCCATAATAACTTCCAAAATTATTACAGCACAAATATCAATTTTACACCATCTGAAAGTGCAAAAATTACCTTTTCAGTGATATCAATTAAGTTGCCGAGCAATGTTTTCTCGAATTTTAATAAATTTTTTATAATATTTTTTGGCAAAAGTTGAAACAATTAAAAGTATTTTTGTTATTTACAACTCAAACCGTTTTCATTGTTTAAACAAATATTTAACTGCATCTTCTATTTCACTGTTGTAATCTAAGATAATATCCCAATATATTTTGCTTTCATATTTTATTTCACCAAAATTTTTGTGAAATCTGTAAACCAAGCTCTCAGAGATATTGCTTTGCCTTATATTAAGAAATATATCCAGTAAGTTGAATGGTTATGGTTACTATGTTTTCATTCTTTTTTCAGCATGTTTTAATTCAGCTAACATGCTGCTGGCCATAAAATGTGCTGCGTCATTTTGATTTTGAATTCAAATGCATACTTTACAAGAGGAATAAGAAAATAAAGATAGTGCAGACAACGTGGATTTAGAGGTTACATGAAATGGTCAGTTATTTGACTCCATTATGAACATTTATGAAGACAGGATAGGTCCAAGTTCACTAATAGAATATGGGTTAAATGCCTACCACAATCTGAAGTTTAAATTACATTGTTGAGAGAACCATGAATATAAAATGATGCAAGATTCAATTGAAATCATATTCCCGGCGAACAAACTGGTCGCCGAAGGCGGCTAGTAAAGAAAATAAGTGTGGTCTACGAAGAAAGTTTTGAATTCGTTTGACACTCAAAACATTTCAGAATACATACTGTAATTAGTAATGGATGTAATTAGTAATGGCAAAATAGTAATGGATGTTCACGAATAACCGAAAAAATCGTTAGCCGGAACAGTTCCCCCCCCCCTTTAGTTCGCATAACCGGGGTTGTACTGTAATTTAACGATTTATTATTTTCACGTATTCCTTAAGTCCTTAATGTACTAATTTGTGCAATGTAACAAATAGCAAAATTCAATTAATTTTTATTTAGTTTTACGAAATTAGTTTTCCGCAATTTAGGCCCCGCAAATCAATTTTGCATCAGGCCTCTCTTTTGTTCGGGCCGGCCCTGATAATAATTCAGTGACGAAACAATTTATAAATGTTCCTTTTGAGGTACAACTGCTTTCAGAAAACGTTACAAGAACAATCTAATGCTGTCTTTCCAAAATGAATTATTGCATTATAGTTAGCAAATTGTACTAGACTGCTAATTCAGTATTGTAAAACAAACTAAGCCGAGATATAGATACAGTTTTCAATGGTGAACCTGAATTTCAAAAAACTATAATTGTGTCACGAATGCAAAACTGGGTCTTATTAAATAGACTGCTTAATAAATTGACTACTTTTTAATAAACATTTAGTTTGAATAAATACGCAGTGTCGATTTCATTCTTCGGGTCCTAAGCATGGCGATTGTACAGGGTGATTATAATTAAAGTTAAACTTTCGAAAAAAGAACCACTGGTCAGTACGTCCTGATATTTGACCTGAGTATACACGAGGAAGGGGGGATAAGTATGGCAGAAGAAAACAAATAGTTAACAATTTTATCATTAGCTGGCGAAAAAAAGCAATGAATAAAACAATGGCTTCAAAGTCATTCGACAATTGTGGCACTCTTAATTAAAAGGCCGCCCACCACGACAGACTCAAGAAATTTTCAATTTGCTTACCGCCATTTTCTGCCACAATTTCAAACCAAGAAATAGCATGTTACACAACAGGTCAGAGAGTATCTGTGCTGATCTTGTGACTGTATTGCGCAATGTGTGTATTCAGTTAAATAAGTTTGCAAACGGACCACTGAACACAACATGTTTCAGATAACCCCATAGCCATAAATCATAAGGTTTAAGATAGGGGGATCTTGGCGGCCAGTTTGTGAGAAATGCCGGTTGATAATTCTATCATTTCCGAAATGCATGATAAGAAGGCGCTTAACAAGATTTGTAATGTGTGGAGGACGCCGTCTTTCATGAAAATAGTGCTACCACAGATGCACGCTGTTGAAGTGATTGAATGACATGGTTGCGTAAAAGATCCTGCAGGACCCGTTGGATCAATCTCTTCGAAAAAGAACGGCCCTACTATAAACAATGCCGTAAAATCGCACCATACAGTTGCATTTTCAGAATGAAGAGTTACTGGTTGATGTCCAATCGGATTTTCCTTTGCCCATATTCTGCAATTCTGAGTATTGCAGTATATGGAAATGAACTTCATCTGTACAAAATATGTACCATCGTTTCTTAATTTGCATATTTTGTAAGTAAGACGAGTAAAGTGCCATCTGTTGCCAAAATTTTGAACTATTTTTTTTCTGTCACACTTTTCCCCTCTTCTTCGAATATACTCCTGTCAAATTTCATGTTATTCTGACCAGTGGTTCTTTTTTTCACAGCTTTTTGCAAGTTGAACTTAATTAATTGAACTAATTAATTATTTTTTATTTAGTCTTAATACTTATAAAAATACATTAATTCACTTATACAATAAATTTATATCAGAAGTGCTGAATGAAACATTAATAATGTGAGCATATGGTTATGAAGTTGTCTTCATCATTCTTTATCAAGGTATAATTTCGTTTCGACAGAATCAAAATATGTATCCATGAAAAACAGACATATAATAAACTTGAATAGATTGATTTTTATCTGATACTTTAAAGATATATGCTACCTTACCAATAGTCATAGTGAGATCAAGTATTTTTATAAATCTCCAAAGATGGAGCATATGTTAAAGGATGAAATAGTTTTCAGAACTATAAATTTTTTAAATTAAAATACAACAGTCTAATTGCTAATTAACGAAGAAATAAATCAAACTTATTAATAACAGTTTCATAAACATTTATAAATGCTTATTTATTGGTGGGTAACGAATATTTGCCTGAAGCTTTTATTCTTCCTGATTTTCTCCTGAGCTTAAGTCCTTCATTGTTATTGTAATGGATCGATTTCCGTTCTTACTTCGTGTTTATGTTTTGCTACCGTCTAAAAAAGCGTCTTCATAGACTTTTCTTTTGTTTTCCCCTGCTTTTTTACTATTTTCCCGAATTATTTATGGATATATTTTTTTTGTAACTGAAATCCACGAGTGCCATATAAAGTCTCTCAGATAATTTTGTTTCCTTCATTTTAATGGGACAATCCACGTTCTACGAATTTAATTGTAAATTAGAAGATGGTTTTTTCCATTAAATGTGCGAAAGAAAGCTTTAAGTTTTAAACTTCTGCAGGAAATTTTCAATTATAAGAAATGCTTACACTCTTTCTATATACTAATGCAGAAATAACTGTTCTGAAATAACATAAAATCTGTATTATTCATTTAACATCATTGAAATTTAAACCATTAAAGAACTGTCTTTTCAATTCTGTAGTAGTGTTCACTTTCATAGACGATAAATTGATTATTAGAAGTCCCGATTCTACTAAACATTTATCAGATTTATTTGTTTTTTTTTGACAATTATCCTTGATATTACAAGATGGCGGCAAGTATCTTTCCAAAACTTAATTTAGCTAAGAAATAGGAAATTACTATTCTCTACTCACCCGGTTTTCAGTTCGATCAGCATTTCTTGTTTTGAATCTCGTGCCAAAAATCTCTACAATACATTCATACATGCAATATCTCCGTTTCAATTCATTTTAAGATAAAATATATTAAAATGAATAAACAAATGATGGATTATAATTCAATCCTGTTATTTTCCTCAATCAATAATAATATTTTTTCTTGCATAACTTTGGAGATACATTTGGACACTAGGCAAGCTCTCTTCTCTATAATTAGAAGAAGTGGATTTAGCAAAGATTTAAGTAAGTGATGCTCTCACCCCCTCCTCCTTTTCAGTTGGTGCAGCATGTACTATTTTCGATCTCGTGCCAAACAATTGTATCATACTGTTGCCAAAATGTCTTACTGTAGGTGTATGGTGTAAACAGTCCAACACGCAGGATAATGGAGAATGAAGATTTATTTACAAATATGCAGGAAAACACGTAGCACAGGTACAGGAAACAATAGTTCTTGCACAGATTACCAATGTAAACAGACAACAATTCGCAGGTAATAACAGTTCAGCACTTTGTTATCTAACAACACAAACAGTCAGCAAATAACTGTTAACTAGTAGACCATAACTGCACCTTCAATAGCGCTCAGCTCAGCTCACCAGCTCGCACTGCGGGTAGAACTCCAAAGGCATTCGTGCTCCAAGGCGATCCCAATCGATAAAGACGCTCTTCTGAACTAGGTACCGTCCTTAAATATTTTCTCCGACAGGCCGTGGCGTCACATGGTGTTTTCTCGTGTATTCCCTTTCCTAGTAGAAATATCGAGAAAAGGGTTGCATTTTCGGGAATCTTCCATTTGTCGCCAAGGTCGCTAAATTTGTCGCCAAATCGCCAAAATGGTCGCCAAGTTTGTCGCCAAGGTCATGGGTGCCATAAGAGTCGCTGAGGTCACTCCATGCTTAACCTTGTAAAACTCTCTTCCCAACCATAAGACTTGCATTGCTGGGGAGCGACTTTCCATGTTTGTAACAATACATTCTTACATGCATTCTCTCCATTTCAATGCATTTTAAGATAAAATATATATTAAAATTAATCGAAAAAATTATGATTTATAATTCATTCCCATCATTTTCCTCACTCAGTAACAATAAAGTAGTCCTACATGCATTTGGTAATATTTTTCTACAGTAAGGAACTCTCTCTTAGAGGAGAGGCAAGTTATTACTGCAGAGGGAAGTAAATTTTTATTCCTTTAGTGTTACAGCATCTTGATTAGACCGTATCAGACGAAAAACGGAACTACCATAAAAAATTCTATGATAATTCTAATCAATTGTTTACTTTTAGATAGTTTAAATACTAGATATTAAAAATCTAATTTTATTTGTCTGTTTGTATTAGTACAACCCTTTTAGGAAAAGTTGTATATGGTTGTTCGATGGAACGTCAACGTTCGTTTTTTTTAAATGTAAGTTATTTATCTACTACTTATGATTTAGTTACAGAAACGATTATGTGTCGAATTTAATTTAAGAATATTACTGCATATTGATTTTCCTTGGTTATTTTACTGTTAGAAATCGAATGTTACAAAGAATATTCTTTTCAATTATTTTTAAATTTTGCAAAAATAGTGATATGCTAGGATTAAGGGAGTTGCTATTCCATGCAGAGTAACATCATTTGTATTCTAATCAATGAAAAACTGCATTAAATTTGACAAACAAATATGCATATCCTAGAAACTAGTAATTGCATATTTGTTATTTAATGAACATTCTTTTAAAACCCAATGTGTAAATACATAAAAAAATGACAGCATTATAATCTTTCATGAATTTATGTATTTAATTAGTCAGGCAGGATTCTGTGAAATAATTCCTATGAAAATGCAATTAAATTATTTACCTTTATATATTTTTAAAACTTTGATTATAAAAGTCATATTTTATTTTTATTAGTTGCATTTTGAAAGGTTTTAATTTATTTTGCTTATTTTATTTTCCATATGTCTTGTAAATGTGTATTTTTAGAGATAGAACTGAATTAACTACTTAATAGAAAATTTCATAACTGTGTAATACAAGCTCATGAAATAGAACTGTTAAATATATATAAAACTAAAGATCATTGGCGAATCCAGGATTAGGGCTGAGGTCATAAAAATTTTGTATCGTCGTGACGAATGTCAAACCTCATGATTTATGTAAACCAAAACACTTTAAATTAACAGACATTATTCACCTGACAATAAAAATCATAAAAACAATACAATACTTTCGATAATTTAATAAAAAAATACAATAAATAGCTAGCCAAAAAATATCTTCGACCGCGCCAACGTTACAAGTACAAGTGCAATGACTACAAAAGTAGGAAAATTTTCGAGCCTGTCAAGCGAGAAAGCAATGTCTTTGGGGAGACCTGCAGCCTGTTAGCCCTCCCTTGGATTCGCCACTGTTAAAGATTTTCCTTCTATTGATATAAAAGCAATTTCCATTTAATTCATTTCTTTATAATTGGTGGTAGAACCTGTTTCGTCTTTGAAACAGAACAAATGCTTTAAATCATACGAATCGCTTAAATAGCAAATGCACTGATTTATAAAGTAGGGTAAAGGCATTTATTTCCGCCTGAACACTGTCAGAACAATTAAATCCGCTCCTATTCTGTCTGGTATTTAAAGAAACCTACCTACCGTCTGTGATAAACTGGTTAATTGAATCCTCAAATGAGTTCCGATTTTGTTGATAAGCCTTGTTGGTAAAAATATTTAGCGTTTACGGGGCTTACCGCTTTTGTTTCAAGGAATAACAAAATAGTTTGAATGCCATAAATTAGTTTTAAACGCATGGAGGATGGATAAATGGTAATTTATACTTAAAATATAATACTTTTATTATTGTCGTTGCTGTCATATGTAAGGAAATTCTGTGATCCGGTGATAAAATTGTCAATACCTATTAAACAAATATTGTTCGTATAGCAACTTGTCGTTAATAAAGTTATATCTTGAATAATTAGAGTAACGGAAGATTGATATTCATGAGCGTAAAATCAAACTACAAAGAAACTAAATTAAAAAATTTCCTTATAAAATAGTTTTGAACTATTACTCAGCAATCAATTACAAAGTGTCTTTTTTTCCATTTACATCCAAAATAATGGAATTTAGCACGTTTAGATCATCTTTTTTTTACCGTATATTAAGGTTTCGTAGAATTCAAATGTGGTAGTAAGATCTTGCGTTATGAAGTGTTTATTTTTAAATATATATTTTTAAACAGTTTCTTCTTCTTTTTTTATGTAAGTTACTTCCAAATATGTAATGTTTTGTTTTACAAAAGAAAAGCACACTCTGTTTATCAAACCGTTTTAAAGACCAACCATTATAATCTGGTCAAGTATAGAGTGATATTCTGTGTACTTATCAGCATATTTCTTGTCTTCTGAAAATCAAGATTGATGTCTAAACTTGAAAGAAAATAATTATTATGTTTAGTTTTGTTAGCAAGAATTAAAATGTGTTTTTTCCATTGTATATAGGAATACGAAATTTATTTCCATGCATAGTCATCTTTTAAGCTGTAAAATAATGGTTTCTATGAAGCAATTCTTACTAGAAACTTATGAACAAAAAACAATTATCATGTTTTATTGTGCAAATGTTCGCAATTATGTAATTTGGATCAAACCCAATATTTTGTGGATTTCTTGCTCACATTTGTAAACTCCAATAATCAGTGTATTTTATTCTGAAGAACTGAACTTTAGTCCATTGTAGAACAGATCACTTATAATGCAATAACTAATTTTGAAAAAAAAAACGCAATTTCACAATATACGTTTTCAGAGCAATTTTGATAAAACATCTAATTTTTAAATTGATTCTTCGGAGCCTAACGGTGTGTTATTTTTCCTGCCCCTTCATAAAAATCTGCATATAAGAAATGAATATTGATTCATCAAAATGTAATTCGAACAGGTGCCAGTCATAAATTTTGAAACTAAGCCAATGATTCTGGATGAAAGTTTATAAAATATTTGTAGAAATAGTGACTGGTTTAGAATCTGTCTGAGAGAATGAAAAATCATGAAATCGTATAAAAACTTTTAAGTTTTTATTCTTTAGAACTTTGAATTGGTTTTCTTTTCTGTTTTTGCATAATTACCAGACGCATCTGACTGAGTAATTAAAGTATTTTTGCTTTAATGAAACAATATAATAAAATTTCTTTGCGTTTTTCCAAATCCTTGTGAATGCTTATTTTCGTGATATTAAGATTTCGTATTTTCTCTATCTTTTTTTGTAAAATATACGTGTATAGTTAGCATTATTAAACAAGATTAAATATCACTTTGAAAATTGCAAGAACGTTGGATAAAAAGGCCAAAATATGCCTACTTATCTTATTTAGGAACACGTTGATTTATTTTTACTAGTAAAAGATGTTGCGCATTTCTTCTGTTAGAAGTTTTTCGGAATATTCATCTTCGTAGTGCTTTATTTGTTACAACTAGCATCTATAAAGTTCGATAGCTTTATTCTAACACCCAAGAAACCTTATAACCAGATCTATAAAAAACTGTATGAATACACCATGTTATTAAAATAGAGCTATTGAAATGTTTAAGGACTGCCTGGTAATTAAATTGGTTTGAAAACAAAATTAAAAAGGTATGCACAAATGTTTAATTTAAAATTCTGCTAAGTGAGAAGCACACCAACCGAAAGATGTGCATATGTGCGAAAGAAGTTTCTATAATTTACGTTTAATCATGTCTGAAAACAGGCAAATATAATGTTCTGCATCGGAACCTACTTTTGATTCAGTTCTTAGTGAGTGCAAATATACGTTTCTTTACGCTTAGTAACATACTTTATACTTAGTTTTCAAACCATTTTTTGCTCTCGAAAATGTATTACTGCCATCATAAATCAAAACGTCTATCATAAGTTTTATACTTGAGAGAGAAAGAAGAAAATAAAGACGAGGTAACAATGTAATCTTAATACATTCGCTCTTTTACTTGAAAGGAATTCGCTTATTTAAAGGAGACAAATAGTTGTATTCAATTTTAGAGCTGAAATTGCGTCGAAAGTTTGTTTCACTTTTTAAGAACTTTCACAATTCATAAATTGTAAGACCTTGTTATTATCTTACCGATTCGTTCTTTTTCTTAAGCCATACGCAATTTTTTATGATAATGAGCTTCATCCATAAAGATTTCAATAAAATGAAGAATGTTTTATTAACATTTACCACATTTCATTTTTCTGATATTTCAAGTTTAGATTGGACTTGCCTGCAATATACGAGTAACTAACAAATAATTTTACATCTGTACCTTTATACTTTAAACAAGAAAGTTATTAAAATAAATTAAATACTTATAACAACGATTATGCATCCATTTCTTAATATGCATCGATAAAATTAGTGCATTTTCTGGAAAGTATTATTTAAAATTCAATTGAGTTATGTAAATAATGGCATGAAACAATGTTTACCAACTTACAACTTCTTTTGAGAATAATTCAACCAAAATATAATTAAAAAATAGACTTTTTTCAAATTAATTAATATAACTTGATTAAAATTCAAGAAAAAAATTTCCAAAATATCATAACAAAATGTAGTCAAAATTGAACAAATTTTAAAGTTTTGCTGAGAAGATTTGCTTTATCTAATTATTAAATATATTTTCTTCATTGTATCTTAAAAAAATGATAATATTACTTCCAACAAGTGTAGAGTTAATATTTTATAAATTTTTACAAATCTTAAGAAACGATTTCTCTAAGATTTTGCCCAGTTCAAATATCCAACTTATCTAGTTTGAAATCTAAATATACGGCTATAGAGAGCTCAGATTTTCTTAAAGTATTTATTATAGTGCAATGATTTCACGGAGATTAATATATCTCTGTTTTATTCAAAACCGTTTAATCATTTATTTTCGGGACTTATTTATTATTCTTTCAGTTCTTAAATTTTAATCACGTCTTGTTCTAAAGATAGATGCCCATTATTATCGAACGTCCAAGAAAGATATCGTCGCTTAACAAGCAACATCACCTATCTCATTTTTTTGATATTTTAAAGACGAAGATAAAACTAAATATATTCCAATCAGAAACGAACATTTCTGGATTTTTTTTTCACATCTGGTAGGAAAATGCGGTCTCCTGTCCGTATTAGATGTTAAAAAATTCAGAAATATTCGTTATTGGTTGAGAGGATTTTTTCTTCCTGTTTTTAATTTTAAAAATATGAGATAGGTGGAGTTGCTTGTTAAGCGATGATATGCTATTGTGAACTTTCTTGTATTAATATAGGATGTTTCTTGAGTTCTATTCTTTTAAAAAGCCATTAATTTTTTGATTGATTGCAATGATGTACTTAGAACTCCATGCATATTTCTGTGTCTGTGAGACCTTTAAGAAACAAAAGTTTATTTCTAAATATTTTTTTTGAAATTTGAGAACAAGCTCTCTTTGTTCAAATTTTAGACAATTTTTAACAAGTTCCCTGATGATTTTGACGTTTTTCATATTTCTATCGGTGTTTTTAACTTAAATTGTTTGCAACTTTTAAATTCATGATATTTTTTCCATTTGCCTTTTGTACTCATTATTTCTAAATTTAACATGCGTTTAAATTTTTGTGTGTTCTATTGCATTCATTTTTGTATCTCTGCATCGTATTTTTAGAGTTTTTATAAGTGTTTGTGTTCAGTTGTGGAATTCTGTGACTGGATTTTTGTCTTTTTAATGTGCGTTTTCTTCTTTAAATAATTCAACAAATATATATAGTTTATGGAGTTCTTAACTGGTTATCTGAGAAGCTTGATGTTTTTGAGTGTCTTTTCGTGTTTTTAAGATTAAATGTTTACAGTTTTTTGATTCCTGGTGTGTTTTTAATAGTTTTGAGATTGAGTGTTTTCAACTTTTAATACTTAATATTTTTTTATCTTTTTTTAGATTTATTTATTTAAATTCTTAAATCTTTAATGTTTTTTAATATTATTAAGATTACTGTATATAGCTTTTAACATCCCAGAGCGCATTTTAATGTCCCTGTGACTGTCTTTCCAACTTTTAAATCACTTATGCACATGTAAAAAGTTTATGATTTAGTGATTATGACTTTCATATTCCCACCATATTTTTAATGTTTTTATGAGGACTGTACACAGCATTTTATTTTCTAATAGGTTTTTAATATTTAGGTGTCTTTGATTCTCATTTTTCTTCACTCAGTAACTGAAGTTCTCTCTGTAGTGTGCGTTTCTTTTAAATAAATAAATTATTTTTTGAGTTTTACCACGATGCTAATATTGCTAATCATGCATTAAACCTAAAATTTTGTTCAAACATTTCATGCGACAGTGTTTGTCTCGTATCTGTCTTGTTAATAACTGGAAAATATCTCCAAGGGACACAATTTTACCATTTCACAATACTACACTTTCGTTATCAATGCAGCCGAGCGAAAACCTTGCTTATGAATGAATAGAAACTTTGAACCACTTGTATAAAAAAGTAGCAGGTAATGAAGCAGAGAAAACAGTAAACCAACAATTCTAGCAGAAACAGTATTCTAAGGAACATAAAGCAGATATGATAGTATTTGGTGATGGTATTTAAACTAATAAAAATGAAATCCTTGGTGAGATTTTGGACAATCCTTGCTATAAAGTAATGGAATTTTTACATTTTTCTAAAAAGTTACATTTTTTAACTCTTATAAGTTTGCCGAGACATAAAATAACGTATTTAATTTATAGAAAAAATTTGGGCTCCATCGATTAAAATGTATACTTACACCTTACAAGGCAACATGCCAGTTATATTATGCTTGGCACATATTGGTATAGTAATTTATACAGGCATGTGTTTAGCTCAGTTAGATTAAGGAGATGGTGGTAGTGCTGCAAATATAGGTATAATAATTGTTGCTACGTATAATCTGCAAAAATGAACTTCAATGAACTTCATGAATGAAGCAAGAATTCCACAAAAAATTAAATGCATTCTGTTTGTGAAAATTAATTTGATATTTTTGTAGATCAATATAGATCAAAAACTAAGGGCGTATCAATAGTAATACAAATATGAAAGCATATTAATACTGCTTTAAAATTATAGATATGCTCCAAAACTAATACGGAAACTAAAGGTATATCTTTAAATTACGTTCTACATAAAGAGCAGAAAGAAAAATTTTATTTCCAAACATGGAAAATTCATAAGAATTTTTTATATATTATAGAATTGTTTTCATCTATGAAACAATGTGTTAATTAGTTTTTAAGAGATTGAATTTGCTACTGTAAACGAATAATTGAAAAAAAAATCTTTAAAGAACTACTCCTATCCAAGCATAAAAGCATTTCAGTTAGTCATCATTTTAATTAAAGAGCATTTAATTGGAAAATTCGAGAAAAGAGGCAGGAAGCTTTGATACACAAACTATTGAATGGAGACGGGATGCCAGCTCAAGTGTAGTCCTCGTCATCTGACTGCGGGTCAAAGTTACAAGATCCGTTCCAAAATAACCCTCGGGTTGCCTCAAAGCGGGACCTTAATACATCTAAACTAAACTTATTTCAAAATTCATCATTGCTATTATCAAGGAATCTTCTAAGCAATCTTTTCTCAAATTCTCCACCAGATGACTCTTCTGGTATTGAATCAATTCTGAATATTAAGTGTTTAATTTTTTAATCAAGTTCTGAAAATATTGAAATATAGTTTTGTCCTCAGGAGTTCAAAATATAGCTCTTAAGAAAATAGAAGAAAAATGGATTGATAAAATCCATCGTTAAAACTATGAATCAAGTCGAGTTAAATAAAATCGTGCAAAAATCAGGAGCATTCTCTCCTCTACATTCTATTTTGTTTCCTCACAGGAATTTAACTATAAAATGCGGTAAAAATGAGTATGTTATCATGTTATGCTGAAAAACATTTCTCAATGATATAAAAATCAATTGTTTAAAATTGTTCGAAATACATTTACTATTGGCGTTTAGGCATTGTTCTGCTTTGATGGTTTTCAGCAAGTATCTCGAAATCTGTTATCCTGAAAATATCGTCTTTGTACCCTTTTCAGTTTTAAAACTTGATATCAGGTTGTGATTGTGAAGTCGTTCAAATTTCTTACTGATTTTACTAAAGTACTCTTAATTGTAACCACAAAATTTATACACAAATAAAAAAAAATTAAAACATTCGTTCGGCCGAGTGGCGAAGTATTTATGAACAAACGTCATTTTCATTAAGCGTATTAGCTAAAAATGTATACAATGTATTTTTTCTTGATATGAATGACAACGAGTAAGTAAATAAATGAAATAAGTAAAAATTCGTATAATATTTTTGTTGAACTGTATGATACAAAAACGCTAAAATGTATTTGTAAATATGGCGCTATTTTTATTATCTTCCGAATTATAATCAACAAACTCGAGTGTTTTGGATACTTACCTCTTCGAGTTGACGAATTCTGTCTAAAAATTGATACATGTATAAAACTTCTAAAAACTGTTTTATATATTTCACACATATTATTGCCATAGCATTTACGTGTTATCATATAAATGATACACGGATAGCAGGGTCGGATTTAGCCTTTGAACCGCTCCGTGCGAAAGTAAAAAATTGCGCCCGTATGGAACAACAATGTAATCATTCTAAAAATAAAGATATATTGTCTTTTTTTTTAATTTTTAACGAACGTCCTAAAAACAGTGTAACTCAGTAATTGGCACAAATACTTATAATAACTTTTCACTTAAAATACTTCATTTAAAAGAACAGTTAACAGGAGTATAATTCAGACAATTTTTTTTACGAACTTTTAGTTCAGAAAATTCTCTCATTAACTCAGAAACATCTAAACTGATTCTTTGTTCATACTCAATCCCTAACATAGCGAGGTCTGACAATCTTGTTTGAGATATAGCTGTTCGCAAATAGTTCTTGATTATTTTTTAGTTTGAAAAAACTACGTTCCCCTGATTCAACACTTATTGGAAGAGTTAGTAAAATTCTTAGAGCAATGTTCAAGTTTGGAGCAAAATTCACACAGACATTGCCTTTTATATATATATAGATTACTGGAGTAGTGCCTTAAAAGTTTTGTGCTCATTAGCACCTAAAATTAAATTGTTTTATTATTTCTTAGAATTTTTTCAGAAACTTTTCTAATTATTCAGAAACTCCGTTGAGATTGTTTTCTCATTTTGTTTTGTGAATTTTGCGACCCTCGATTTTTTTTACTCCGTACTGGGGCACGGACTTGCGGAGTGTTCGTCCGGCCCTGTGGATAGACATAACGCAGCCCCATGCCCCAGTGCCTATTGCCATTATGGCAACCCAACCGGTTGAGTGGAAACACGGATAGACAGATAAACAAACAGCCAAGCCGTTGAAGTATTTCTCAAAAGTTAAATAATCATAAATGATTTAAGAACTTCAAAAGTCATGCACCTTCGCCGTGTTATTTCTGATTCATCATGCTCAAATACACATAGGCAAGCGCATAGAGATAATACCAAAAATAAATCTTTTTCCGAACAGAAAGGCCTAAAATGAGAAGGATCTTAAAAATGCCAAAGTCGAATTGTTTGAAGAATATTAAAATAACTAACAGTTTACTGGATCATCATTTTTATAAAGATATTAAAATTTCACCGACTGAGAAAAACAAAAAATGCCATTCTTCAATAAATGCTATATTTATTAAAATCTTGTAAAACCCGTCAAGAAAAACTCCGAAGAAATATTATCAGTTATAAAATATAAGAATATTCCACATTATTTCAAAGAGTTGTTTTACAACAAAGGCAGAATATATTCTAATGGATGATTCGCATTTAATAATTTTATCTCTATTTTTCAATCCTTCCTGATTTCATTTTTATGTGCTCAGTTTCATGTATTATATATTTTAAGTTTTGTATATTGAATAGCAAAAATTTCAGAACTTATGCATATAATATTATTTTTTTTTCTCTATCGTTCAGCACTTGAAACAGCAATCAAAATTGTTTGTCTCATATAGATTTGTTTTTCGAGCCATAAAAGAGTATGAATAACATAATTATAAAAATTAAAAAAGGTTGTTGGCGACAAATTTAAAATTTCTACGTTGTCTGGGAACCGCAAAAGGCAATTTAAACCAGGTTATTTATAAGGAAATAAATCTATGGGT
The DNA here is from genome assembly GCA_013235015.1 of Araneus ventricosus. NCBI lineage: Eukaryota > Metazoa > Arthropoda > Arachnida > Araneae > Araneidae > Araneus > Araneus ventricosus. The sequence goes on along the minus strand of BGPR01000570.1, from coordinate 239,485 downwards.
AAAAATGAATAAAAAATAAATCTTGAGTTTAAATCTTGTCTGCTTTCTTTTTTGCAATAAAATGATGATAGATTTATTTCCTTTTGGTAACCCTATTTTGGAATACTTTTCTTTCTTCTACATGCTGAAAATCAAATTATATTGAGAAAAGATTCAAAAAGAGAAATGCAGACCTAATTCAGAATTTCATTCAACTGCATATAAGATGAAGCAAAGAATCCAATATGGAAATAAAATGACTTTTTTAAGTGAGATTCTTACTTTTATATTTATATTGAATGTATATTTTTAAACACTTAGTGATTTAGATAAAGAATTTTGTTGGAATGTGGGCCACAAATCAAGACATTTGTGAGATAATTAATGTTCAAGAAAAATTGACACTGAAAGAAACAAACTTATTTCTTACTCATATAAGAAAAATAAGCCATTAAAACTTTTTTTATATATTTGCATGCCTTCATTACATATATTACTTTGGAAGTAATTCAAAAACTTATTAAAATAAAGGCATATACATATTACTTAACCTAGCATTTGTAAATATCTTTCAATATCAAAGAAAGTTTTATAAAGCATAACAAAATAAGTTTGTCAATATTAAAGGAAATACACCGATAAGTTTTTTTTAGGAGCTTAAAAAATTAGAAATTGAAGTCTAATGAAACACACTTTGCCAGTCATATGGAGATTTCAATATGTCAAATTTTTATGCCCATAATTCTTTTAGATTGACAGAAATGATCGAAAAGTAATTGTAAATAACCATGTTAAAGTCATGTTTTACGGGTAAGAATGATTACTTGCGCCAAGAAAGAGTAAATAAAATTTGTTGCTATAAATGCTACATTTGCTAAAGACATTTTACAATATAATTACGTCACTCGTCAATATTTAAAAGAATTAAAAGTGGAATAAAAATATATTAAGGATATATAGCAAAATATTTCGTGATGCTTAGGAAACTTATTTCTAAGTTCTCGGTTTAACTCAAATGTGAGACAGTAATGGAAATGACGTACTTCGCGGTTTAGTTCTTTTATAATATTTTTTCAAGCGCTGAAATTGTTCTTTTACTTACTGACTTATAATGAATCTATCGGAAGCATAAATAATGTCGAATTTCGTATTCCTTTTTCAGAAAATAACACTTTCTTGGATGTGACCTGATCCCTGGACCTTTCCTCGTGAATTTACAACATGTGTCAGATTGCATGAAAACCCTGGTTTCGTCAGAAGACAGTACACAGGCCTACTGTTTTGATGCCCAGTTAACATGTTATATGCCCCAGGATAACTGACACCGATAGTGAGCTGCCGTGAGTAGAACACATCTGACAGACCTACTGTCATGTAAAACGTACTCTCCCATCATTCGCACAGGCTTTACATCGAAACTGTGGTACTCATGGATGCTGACAGGAGTCGGGACAGGTCTGCTGCAGTACTTTGGTATTTCTCCTGCCAGTTACTGACTATTTTTTTTAGTTAAAAGCATAAAATTATGTTTTGTTCCAGTCATCGATACCGGTCATGTTGCAACGTTGTAACCCGGGAACGATCTGTTTTGATATTTCTTCTTACGTATCCATCCTCTTGAAACCGTTGTCTTAGATAGACGCTACTTGGGTTTCCCTAGTATGTGAGTTCCTACGATGATTCCATCAGCTTTAGAGACATTCTAACCAACCGACTACTTAGTCAGGTAAGAAATCGTCCATGTAGGTCCCTGCATCATAGCTACTCGTCTATGGAATTCTTAGGATGGTTCTTAACTTCACTGTATAACAGCAAAGATTGCTTTTATTCATGCAACCAATAATTCATTTTTATTCATTGCTCTTACCCTTACAAGGTACTTTCTGAGTAATCAAGTCGCTTGTTTCAGATTGATTTTTTCCAGAAGGAATATGTAGTTCTGTTTCATCAGAAATTTTTGCTCTAGTAAGTTTTATTCTGATATTCTCAAGTATCATTAATTTACGAACATAAGTGTAGTCCGTAAGTGGGAGGATTTTGCAGCCACGTATGTGCCACAATCAAACAAAACGAAAACAAATTGCAGATGAATACAGTGAAATTGCTTGGGTGCATAAAACTTGGAAAATATGCAACACTGTTACACAGAATTTCAGGAGCATTTCTTTGGTACCTAATAAACTAATTAGAGAAAAACATGCGGGGAAAAATTAACGATGCACATAAACACTTCTTACCCGGACGGGCGTGGGGAAATAAATCAAGTATCGGCAGTAGCCCACATGCGGCGTACGATCAAAGCAATTAAATGATTCTGATATAAGTGTGATGATTATTTCGTTTAGGCTGATCCATACCTCAAGAGGAATATGACGAAATATTTTTATTTTAAATGTCTGCAGGCATTCATTTCTTAAGATGATTAGGCATTTATAGCTTAGTGTAAAATAAAATCTCTAGTATAATTATAATTCTAGTCAACACACATCTATCCTTTATGCACATGAATCGGAATATGCTTACTATGGCCTATAAGAGAATTGCGGCAATTGGTTTTGAACCATTTTCTCTAGACGTTTTGAGATTTACGTCCAGCAAGCCAGAAAAAAATAAATTAAGAGTTTGACAAAAACGCAGAAAAATAATTTTAGAAGTATTTCTTACCTCAAGCAACACTTTATATGAAGTTTCTGAAAGAAGAAAAATTATATGATTTTATCAGTATCTCTGAATTAAAACAAATTTCATTTGACAATTTTGCTGTGACCCTTAGATTAGTTTATATGACAATACTTGTTTAATATTCTAAATTCAAATATAGTGCATCGAAGGATTATAAACCTAAGAAAAGGTTTTAATCGAAACTAATTACACTCTTTTGAACTAACACTGTTCTATTGTCTCATGGAATCTCAAATCGCATATTTAATTCACAAACATTCTTGAAGTACTTTAGATTGGTTATCTAATATTTAAAATTAAGATATAAATCAACATATGTGTAATATCACTGGTCTCAATGTTTGAATTTTATCCCGATTTACAATAGCTTTTCAGATTTGCGTAATTAAAATTCATGTAATTATTGATTCCTAACTTCACCTTGAATTATACAATATTCTAAATTTCAATAAATGATAGTTCAACTCATGAATTATGACTCTTCCACTCATTATATATGCTAAGGATTCAAATTCTATTCCAGTCATTTACTGATTTTCGCAGTTCCTTTATCTATCAACGCAATGCGAAAGTGTAATGGACTGCACACGTTGGAACTTCGCATTAAATCTTATACCTTTTAGTTCAATTGAGCGAAATAAACTTGCGCATCGGACAAAGTTAGGTATATCTTACTTCGTGAAATATTGAATTCTTGATAACTCAGGCAAATCAATGTGCATTCCGTAGAATGAAAGTGTTCTTCAGTTCACAGAAGTAATGAATCATGTATTTAATTAACTATACAGTCTTTTAATATACACGGCTGTTTATTATGAATCTTATAATTATTAATATCATTATGAATAAAATATTATGACATATAATAACCTATAGTTCCAACTTTAAATATAAAATTATTGGAATATGGTTTAAGCTTATTAATTAAGTTCTACTTGAAAAATTCCTTTGTAAATAATCACTATTAGTGATTTTTTAAGTGAATTTCAAAAGATAAAGAAACTAACTATTTTTATCTTTTGCAATTGTGTTTATTTGTATTGAAATTTAATAATGTTGTATCTTTTTAGGAAAAAATAAAATTTTGGTATTCTTAAATCCAGGTTAAGTAAATTACTTAAAAACTAAATTTAGCCTAAATATTCTTCATTTTAAAAAATATGTCAATCTGTAATTTAACTTAACTCTGTTAACTGTAGGAACACAATTATAGACAAACCTTTCTTCATAGTTTTTTTGCATTTTTAAATTTTAATTTAATGCCTTTAGGCATTTTAAAGCTGTATTTATTATACACTGCCGGAATCATGAAAAAATTCTCAATTTTTTTAGTCTAAAATTGAAAAATCAATTTTATGAATGTACATAACGTCACAGTTCCGGATTTCACTGCATATTGACAGTCATCCTACGACATGAAAGAGCTTTGCTTTATGTGGATCCAGTTCCGATATGCGGACAATCAGTCTTGTTGGATCTGTGGACCGACATCAAATGTCGTCTATTTTAGTACATATCTATCATATGTGCGTAATATGATTTTCATACTATTCCATTGCCAAATAATGATGCGACCAACTTAGTTATTTTTTCTTTTATGTAGGGAAGATTGAAATATAGATTAAAATGTTTTTATTTAAAAAAGGTATAATACAATGTGAACATTTCGAAATTTACTGTTCTTGGCTTAGTTTATTGATGCCATCAGTTCTTCGGGCTCACAATTTTCTTAGTCTAGTGAGTTTATGCTGCATCAATATTTCAAAACAAAGAAAATGCTTTTTTGGTAGGTGAAACAAACATGAACAATTTAAATATTTCACTTTAATTTATTTTCATAAAATATATTAGAAGAGAATTATATTATTTGAAAAATATATTTTACTTCTAAATAGAAACAAAATCCATATTTCTCTACTTTAATATAACTTTATGTAATTAGTAAAATAAACTTTTATGCTACAGTTTAGTATTTTATATTTTAAGACAAAAAATAGGAAAATCTTATCCGTCCTTTTCATTTCAAGCTCCTTGCAAATAGATATTTATAGGTTCATTTTTTTTGTAAACAACATTTTTCGGAAAGCTAATTATTTGTATTTATAATCATAATAAGGCAAAATCTGTTTTAGCTATGTACCACATTAAAACTGCTGTAGCTATATTTAAAAAAATTAATTCTCTGACTAAACGTTGTAAAATAAATGCAGGAGAATATAATGGCACATAAAGAATTTCTAAGGATATTTAATTTTTTTTCTAGCTGAAATATATGACAAAAATGATGTGTTTGTATTATAAACTTTATAACTCGTCGCCTTATTCTTCTTGACATTGAAATACATGTAACGAATCTCTACGTTTGTCATGAATCAAACTGTCAAATTAGTCTTTATCAATAGCATAGGAATAGGTGATAAGTTAGAATAGTTATAAATTTTAAATGTCTCCTGAACATTTATTTGGGTCAAAATCGCAACACATAAATTTGGTAAACTTCAAAATTCGTCTCATTAAAATTATGTTAATGTCTAGAAAAGAGTCTCGTAACTTTCAATGGTGATCAGAATTGAAACGTTGACGGAGATGAAACTCGAGGCGGCACGGATTTAACTTCCACAAGACCTTCATATATTACAAATATTTGGTAGAATCGGGTCTCTACCTACCATATCCTATACTCGAAGCCGAGGCTCTGCCTTGGGTCCATTGTAGCTTACAAAACAAGATTTTGCCGTAAAAATAAGTAACAATGAAAACTTTACATTAACGTTTTCGGAACTGTAATATTTATAGTTGCTTATTTTCTTATATTACCATCCTAATTAATGTCAATTTACATAAATTTGGAATTTATTGGATTGAGTTATGAAATATGCCTCATTTTTTTTTATATTCAACTCTGTCATTTTCATCGTTACCGGCAAAAAAAGTATATAACAATATTATCCTTAATTTTACCCAAACAATTCAATTAATAACAGCATTTCTCAATATAGGACTTCTTTACTCAATTTATACGGTGACATTGTCTGTTTCATTACACTTACTGAAATGGTACTCAAATCTAACTAAGCTGAAACAATTGCTATAAGCTTCCAAGCTGAAAAATTCAGCATCATTGAAAATTGTAACATTAGAACAGCAGTTCTTTCACATTACCATTTTTATTTGCTCAGACAGCTTGAAGAGAGCAATTACTCGACGATCAGTTACGGTTACGATTCCTATGAATTATCAATCGCTCACCATATAGCAGCAATTATTTTCGCACTGCACGAATTATTTTCCGACTGTAGACTAATGAAGTGCGAAGTTTCAGGATAATGACCGGAAACTGACTCGTATCACTAACTCTGTAAGATATTCCAGGTTATTCATGCATACTTCAGAGACAGAAATTATCATATTTAATAAATTTTTTGTTAAAAGCTCGTTGCGTAAGCTTTGGAAACAAAAAAATATTTTGAATAGCTAATGTAATGATAAATCCAAATGTATTTGTCTGAATTCAAAGAGATTCATTAATCCCTCAATTCGATAATTTCCTATACTATCTAATAAGATGATCCCTTCTATTTTGAAAAGGGGCTGTCGTTCTCATTCATCTCAGAAGGCATGCAATACTCGATATGTTTATAGATTCTACGTAATTTTTGTGTAAATTATAAATCTAATTAAGGTATCCGACTACGTTCGGAGGCCATTTTTTTAAATAATGATATTTGAAGCAATATTTTTGTATTTTTATATGACATTTATGTTAAAACTTAATAAATCATAGAAAAAGTTAAATGAATTAAATATATTTTTAAATATTTGAAAAATCTTAGAATTTTTTGCACTAAATTTGACCTTTTTTCAAACACTTTCGTTCAAAAAGAAATGATCAGAATGATAAATCCTTTAGTATATATAATTCTTCAACTATTGGCTAGGTCCTGAAGCAAAAGGTTTGCAATGTCTCTGAAAACATGTAAATTATAAGAGTTTTCGTGTGAAATCATGAATTTTTAAAGAATTGACGCCTTTTTTCAAACCTTAAAAGCTATATAACTTTTTAATGGAGCATTATTTCACTTATATTTTGGTTCATTGCCTAGACAATATAATAAATAATATGTATGCCAAATTTGAGACGAATAATTTAAGTTGAATTTTAGTTATCGTGTTTGAAAAATGAAAATTTTGCAAAAAATCACATTTCGAGAAAAATGAGTTTAAAGTTTATAATTTTAATTTACAATGAGAAGAAAAAGGAATTTTTCTTCAATACTCCCCAGTTTTGTAGGCTAATCTTTAGTTTTTGCCAATTAGCTAAGTTAAGTTAATCCTTAGTTTTAGCACATTTTTAAAAATTTTCAGATTGGAAATTTTTTTTAGTCATTTTCTTGAGCCTTATGTGTCATTATAGTTTTCTATTATTCAGCCGCCATCGATAGATTTGAATATTGTTTTTCAGTCAAACAACTTTATAATACCTATTAGTTGATGTAGAGATACTTTTAGTGATTGATATTGATCATAAGTACAATTTATGTACTTTTCCTACGTTTATTATCAAAGATTAACGGAAAATCAAGATACTGCAATGATTTAAAATTACTTAAATTTGCAACAATGTCATAGAAAACAAAGACATTCACACTGAAAATCTTTCAAAATAATATCCGGTTTATGGAAAATAGTATAAAACAAAAATAAACAATAAAATTTATATATCTTAAGTAAAAACAATGAAAAATGCTTCTTTATCCTATTATTTACTATTCCATTTTCAACTGTCAAGTTCTAATGAAATGTCTCTAATTTCACTTCTGATCATCATAGATGTAAAATAAAAACTGTTTTGAAAACTAAAAACAATAGGCTTTCAGATAAGACAGTAAAAAAAACTTGTGATTTTCGATCAAAAATGGGTTTTCAACGTAGGCGGATATGATTATATTTTAGTTTTAAGACAAAAAATAGGATAATACGATGCAGGAGTATTCTCGGGCTTTTAAGTTAAGCGGTTAAAACAGAAGATTATTTATTTAATGGAAATTTAACGAAACATCTATCAATTTCTTAAGAAAAATAGAGATTTCGCCAAGTATATATCTAAGAGGGTGAACAAAAACTCTTTTCGATGTTCAGTGTATTTATATGGTTTTTTAATGGTCACAAATTCAACCTCAGTTTTAAAATCTCCTTTTCAGAATTACAAAATATAATCCGATTAATTAGTTTTAAAGAATTTGTTTACATTTTATTATCTAACTTGTTACATTAACGTCCCATTCTGAATCCTCACATGGGGTTTAGGATATCTTTCTTAATTGAAAACCATAATCAGAGGAGATGAAAGAAACCTGAGCAGATACCGTACATTTCAAACTTACGCATTATATCCATGCCATGAATTTTTATCACAGAAACTGTCTCAATGCTTAAACTTAGCTTTCACGAGAAGGCTAGGCTATTCCATTTGTGGTGGTCGTACCATTTGTGGTGGCATGCCATTGAACTGGTTTGTATTCCACTCATTCCAGTCTAAAATTTTAGGTAAGTCATTCATGGATATTCCAAAGTTTGTTTTGACCCACTGCTTGAGAGAAGGTTCAAAGTTGCAGATTTACTACCACCCACCCTCCTCCTTCCCCAAACGGGGTATTTCCGAGGTTACTAGCCTCTTTGCGGAGTCCCAATCTAGGCAGAAGAAAGTTTTTTCACTACCCTCGCAACGGGATCTCAAAAGTTCATCCGTCAATTCCAATAAGACTTCAAATTATTAGAAATTCTAAACATCCAATCCATTTGTGCCAATTTTTATTTAGTTTCAACATTGACGAAAAGTTTTCCCTTCCCGTTTGCCAAAAATCTTGGAATTGAGTAGGGGTGAATGCCCCTCTTTACAATTCTCACGTAACCGACGGTATCCGGAAGGAGACTCTACAAGAAGTATATGGCAGTTTCATGCTATGTCCTTATTGTATCCATTTCATTTCATCACAGACCCACACTCTCAAATTTTAACTCAGTTAATTTTTTATACACAATTCCGGTTATTTATTTCTGTTACGAATAAAAATTTGAAGAGTAACTCCAGTGAAGTATATTAATTTTGCTAAAACACACAAATTTAAAAATCACATTTAAATATTTTGATGAAAATAAAAATCGTTAGGTAGATAAATGAATAACACATTATTAACTCTTTCACAGTTTTGCTCGAGCTCCACTGGTACTTCGAATTTTGTCATTTTTAAACTTATAATCTAAAATCTCTCATTCATAGATGTTAGAATTTGAAATCAAAACGATAAAAAATCCATTAACATCTGAAGAAATCTATGAAGAAGTAGTTGAATCAAAACAACACAACCCTAAAACAGAAGAAGGTCATCTAATTAGATAGAATAAAAGCTACACTGTTATGGGATTAATTTATATTAGAACTGCATGCTCTAAAATAATAAAAAAAATCAGTTCCTATACATATTTGGATCTGAATTTATCTGATTTTCGAACTCAACTCATGAGGGAAAATTAATTATCTCATACATAAAACCTTCAAATTTACGCTACTATTTGTTCTGAAAATAATATATAACTTGGCTTGTACTTGTTTAGAAAAAAATGAAAAGATTTGAAATATTAATGGGTAAAGCATTCATATAATGCAATGTAATAGAATTATCCCGTAACTAATGATCAGTTTTACGAGTATGTAGATAGCTACATCAGTGAATTGTAATTAGCAAGCAGAAGATCATTACTTTAATAATCTGTCTTAACCGAACCGAACATGAAACGATCTTATTTATTTCTTTATATTATTAGCTCTTGAATAATAAATCCTATAAACTTTGTGATGAAAATTATGCTTCAAAAGATCTTAGATTTAGTTACTATTTTCTCATACTACAATTATGTAAGGCAGTTGCCGGCTCTGGCTCTTCCCAGCCTCGGTAGACGCCTTGTGTGCCAGCCAGGAATTATGTTTTAGGGAGGGGCACTTCCAGGGACGTTTGCGGCTTTTAACCCTTAACGGCCGAAAGGCCCCGCTAAGGGAACATAACACTTATGCCATATGAAACAAAAGGCCCCGCTACGGGGAACATAACACTTATGCCATAGGAAACGAAAGTCCCCGCTATGGAGACATGATAAGAATTTAGTTTTAATTTCATTTATTTATCATCGCAGTAGTTTTCTTTATCAAATATTGCAACTTATTACATCATTGGTTTGTTGATCATATACTTCCAAAAATTATAAAAATTAATTTCATTTATAAATTTATAAACCAATTAAATATATAGCATTTATATCTAAATAACTAGTTTACATATATGTTTAGTTTAGGTTTTCATCCTTATAAACGTTTTAGAATTTCACCTAATTTTCCGTCGTCTTACGGGTGAGTAATAAATATCACAAAAAGAATTCTCGGCCATTAAGGGTTAATATAGAACACTCGAAGGCGGCACTTTCACCCGGGGACCAATAATGCACCATTCGTCTAAAGGATCGCCACACGCAGAGTTCTCTTGGACAGCAAACAGAGCAGAGACAGCTTCTCACGCAGACCCTAACTTGCTGTTGTCGGAGTAAAGAAAAACAAAATGATGGAAGGCAGGATACACCAGGAAGGATGCCAGATAACTAGGATATCTAAGAGTTGCGATACATTTCACAATCATGTGATCCTAAGACTAATTTGATAGAAACGTTTCTGTGACTATTAGCAAAGCTAGAGCCGTTTTAATTTTTGTTCGAACTTTAAAAAAGCCAAAATTTGAACGTTTCTAGTTTCTTTAAACTTCATTTTACAAGGCAACGGTTTTTCAACAACTAACAGAGTCGTGGGAGAGAAAGTTGAACTCAAATTTTAACTTTCTGATGATTTAAATAGAACGTGAAATGCTATCGGTTATCTTTGTAGAAATTTTAAATACACTTAACGCTATAATAGTGGTTCCGATTATCAGAATATTTGTCATTGAACGGGGAGGAAATCTTTTTACATTGTTAATGGGTTAAATAACAGATTTAAAAATAATTCCAATCTATTAAGCAAAACCCTTAAATGTTAAGAAATCTAACTGAAATCTTAAATTTCCATTAGGTTTTGATTCTGATACCCAGGCATCATTTTATTAAGCGAGTAGAGTTTAAAACGTCTCAAAAATATTTTATTCCCAAATAAAATGTTTGGATCTCCCACCCCGTTGCAAATAAATGCGCAGTGAAGTGATAAACTCGTTAATTAAACTTCTGTATGAAATCGAGTAAATTTAACTAGTGAAAGTTTTCCTTAAATTTAGCAATGATAAAACATCTGCATAAAATAAATGTAATTATTTCATAGATTTAAGAGGGTAAAAAAATCATGAAGTAAAATGGCATGTCTATCAAATGCGTAACAGTGGGATACAGAAAAAGTGCCAACAAAATTTTATAAATGTAAATTTAATATTTGTTGCACATACATAATATAGAAGCAATCAAAATGAAATGCTTGATCATCAATAAACGTAAGATCACAGGGTTACTAATTCAAGAATGCAGTTCATTTAAAATGTTGAGATAGGAAGTAGAAAAACCTTTCAGGGGCACAAGCAATTTATTTTTTTCTTCTTGGAAACAATGTTAACCCCAGAGAACGCGAGCGGGGGTGGGGGGTCATAGCATGACCCCAAACTAAAATTCAATCCTGCGATGTTAAAATCATTATATTCTTAGTTGGAAAAATAACTTTTTTGACTTTTAGACATTAAGAATACAGTGCTTAAAATAAATCAAATCTACTCCATTATTATCCACTAATAAAGCACGGATTTCTACAGGTTCATTTTTCACGCTTCTCTTTCACTTGAAAAGTGTGGTGCTCATTTCTGGATAAATATATCCATTCACTCTACATTTAAATGTATCATGTTATCGTTGATGAACAACTCCCAACCCTTCACAGGGCTTGTTACATCTTTCCCTGGTCCTTTTGTTACAGGTAAGCGCGACACGAATATTTCGCGTAAATTTTGTTTCTCTCCACTGAATGCCCTCTTTTGATGAAAACAATTCCAAGTTATTCACATCTTCATTTCCAGAATCTCCGTCCTCTTCCGATTCCGTATGGTGTTCGCAGAAACTTTCATGATCTGAAAAAATCTCTGCTGAAACATCCTCATGTCCAATGTCGTCATAGTGAAAGTCTGGATCTGCATCAGTTTCAACTTCAGCAAGAAGTTTATGTAAAGGCTCCATTTCCTTTTCTTATGTAGTTGGGATTGTGAGAAATAGTTGAATATTTCAATTCGGCAAGGAAAATAACGAGCTGACCGTATCAATTACGTTTAATAACTAATCTGTGAAACAAACGGAAAGGGGCGCGCGGGTCATTTAATAACTACAGTACTGACTGAACGTGTATCAGGGAACGAAAAATTCCGGAAATACTTTCGGAATACTCAGAAAAGGCAGGGGGGGGGGACTAACTCAGCTACTGATAAGAAAGGAATGAAAAGTTGGCTAGCTTTCTAGGAATCTGAGTTTTCCGAGGGCTTGAGGTCATAAAATGACCCCCGCGCATCCTCCAGGATTAATTGCAGTATAAATACATTAGGGAAAAAAGTAGAATTCGTGCTTCCATCTATTGTCTTTATTAGGTGCTAGAAAAGCATTATTTGTAATAAATCGTCAGAATACTACTGTCTGGATAAGAGAAAAGCTCATAAAAATGTGGTTCGGACTAGAAACCACTGTCATTGAAAGGATTAAAATAACATTATGAAATAAAATATTAACAATTTAACTAGTTATGAAAGGGTGGGCGATGTATCTAGCAAATAAAAACTGAATCTCCTATGAATTTCTCCGTTTTCACTTCGAAGTTAATACGGATAATCAATCGCGTCACAAGAGACAGCCAAAACTAAGCGAGAATGTTTTAGGTTACGAAATAAACCCGAGAAACTAGACAGGTTAAGGAGGGTACTATGTTTAGTTTTGAGCAAGAATTCAGAATTCAAGACTGTTTTAAGGCAAATAAATTCATCGATAGAAAAAGCGATTAAAACACACTGTATTCTGCAATAGAAGCAACGTTAACATATCTTTTAATACCCCGTTGATGAATATTATATCAAAACAGTAAAAGGTTAACTAGAGTAAAAGTTGTTTTCTTTGGTAACAAAATATTCAATTAGTTTTCATTAAAATGAAAAGTTCTAGAAGGCACCTGTATACGAAAATGTTTACAAACTTAATATCTTATTGACATTAAAGACAACATTCCCTGTGTATACCTACCACCAGTTTTTTAGCGACATTAAAGAAGTCGAAAATGGGGAAAAACGAGTGTAAGAGGAGGTTCTTAATAATGTAAATATTGAACATATCGAACGACACTTGTACAGTTACATTCAAGGGAAGAGTACCTAACAAAATATTTAAACTCGTCGTTTGAGTAATTTTGAGTGTCCTTGATATTTTAACTAAAAATATTCTCTGAATCATGTGGAGCAAATGAATTTGTTTAATGGATTGTGTACACCCCCCCCCCAAAAAAAAAATCTGAAAATATTATAAAAAAAACTGTAACGTAAAACCAGTAATTCATACAAGAAAAATGATTATAATGTTCTTATTAAGTGGATTTTGTGAAGAGTTTTCTCACAAACAATTGCTATTTCTAAATTATTAAACCTCAGATATATTTTATTTTTACATTTCGCTAATAAAATAAAACACTAGAATACTACTTTATCTTCAAAAACTAGAGATTATTTTCATGTTCTTCAGGCAATTCACTCCCAGTTAAATTCCTTGAAGTAAGTCCTGTGTATGTCGAAATATTGCTAAAGCTTTCGAAAGCCGTCCATTTATGTTGCTTTGTGACGGGATTATAGCTATTTGCAGCTTTGGATGACAAACGATACAGTAGATAAATCTATTCTCTAGATGTTTATCGACAAGATAATATGCTTGCTGTATCAGAGAAGAAAGGAGCAGGAAATAGCATTCTACTGCCGAAAGACATAAAATTCCGTTGTTATGTGTTGATACCCGTAGATCAATAATTAATTGAGCTACTAATAGTAGATGTATCACAGAGTTTGGTTCTTATTACGGCGGAATACTTCGATTATTTTGCAATGTATTTATATGAATCTAGATGACAACATTTGTTTAATTAACCTTTCTCTTGCGTAAATCAACTTTCATAGCAAATGCGTCACTTCGATATGCTAAATTTATCGATCATACTGAGTGTACGAATAATGCGAGTCCGAAAAGGCTATAAGGTATGGAACTGGGAATTAACAGGTTTATTTTCTTCTCTTCTGCAATTCTTTAAATAAATATAACCATTCGAAAATCAATCTATTTCCGAGAGTTCCCCGCCATCTAATTTGAAATAACTTCCAAATCGGTGAGCATTTCGAAGATGTCTGAGGAAATATTTATGTGGGAAAGAAAACTCATGTCTTGATAGAAATTTCCATGAATGGTTGCAAGAAACACGCGAATGAAAAGGCAGGATGTCCAGAGCTCTGAGTTCTGGTCGGACTACAAGGTTAAAAAAATGAATTTACTTAATTGATAATTATGATGAATATGATGAAAGGGTATAGGTACCACTCAGATCGAATTGACTTTTATTGAATCTCTTTGTGTTTGTTTCAAAATGGAGCCATATTTCATAAACTGATGAGTATATTTTCATCTATGTCTCACCCAGAAGCCTATTTATGTGTGTGATTGTACCGTGGTTATTTCATAAAATCAGGATTTTGTGTCTTTATTGCGCTGTGTTGATTATATGTTATGCAAATTTAACCTGAAAAGAAGATATAAAGAAAAGTTCATCGTGGGTAGCAGTATAAGCAATTCAAAGAAATAATTATATTCTCTATTCGGAGATTTTAGATGTTTTTTCAAAACAAAAATAATAATAAAATGGGTTGTTTTCGAATTGTAATATTTTATATAACAATGATTTATTCAATAATACATGCACCGTTTTATTAAATGATGATTTGTCATCATTTTTTAATTTCATTCTGCCTCTCTCGTTGGCCATCCCAGGTTTATTGCTAAAAAAACTGCCCAAGGTGCTATTTACAATTCCTGCAATGATTTTAAATTTCTTAGCTTTAGTGAATATAGAAAAGAGTGGAATAGATAGTAGTCCGAATGTGCCAAGTCAGGACTATATGGAGGTTGGGGTAAGACATCCCTGCCATGTTTGAACAACTTCTTCCGGGGCAGAGGGCAAAGACACATGTTATCTAGTGTTGTTCTGGTGAAAAGTGACCCATTTACGATTGGCCAACTCTAGGCTCTTCTGATCCATAGCTTGCTTCGATTTGTTCATGTGACTAGTATATTTAGCTGAATTAATTTTTGGTTAGTCGCAGCAGTTCGTAACAGATAATGTCATTCCAATTTCAGCACCAATAGAGCATAACTTTCTGGGAATGGACTTTGGAGTGGTTGATGGCGGCTCATTCGGATACCACCGTGGCCATTTTAGCTCAACATTATTGTAGATTATCTTTTCTCTTACCTCGTTATCTCTCATTTTAAAAATTAATCGTTATAGTTATGTTCTAGAAATAAATCGCACGTGGAAATACGGCCCATTTAAAGCTTTCTTTTAATTTATGGAGTACACAAACATCTAACTTACTAACGAACCCAATTATTATCAAATGCTTATAAATGGTCTAATTCCACTCTGAGCCCCTGATATTTCACGACAGGTAATGCTTTTATTGATTAGTATCAGCGCCTGATTTGATGGTCATCAACCGAGGGTGGCCTACCGGACCGATGCTGGACATAAACGTGAAATTTGTCCCGTCTGAATTCCACAAATACTTAGTGCACTATTCGTACGCTTACAGCATTAACTCTTTACACCCGAGGCGACTTTTTTCTCCCAGCCCCTTTAAAATCGGGAGTTTGGGGTAGGAAGCGACATGAATTGGTCTCTCCCAAACTGGGTCGCCATTTACCCCACCAGAACCTCACCTCCCCTCAAAAGAAGCCGACCGCCTCAGACCGACCTTCGTCGCTGTTAAGGGGAAGTTTTTAGACCGCCCGGGACTGCTTCGCTCGGTGTGAGAGGGTTAAACAGCGCATACTTTGTTCGCTGTTTGAAAAGCATTCTTCCCTTTGCGGTAGTAAAAAATAGCGTTAAATGTCGAAAATACACCTTTTTATCTCCATGTTTACAGTTATACCAAAGACATAAAATTAAACCAACGTTTATCATCAATGTCTAAAAATTTTGGCAAAAGCACCACCACAAGGAAATACACGATTTCAGAGGTTGATAAACACGATTTCAGCGTTCCTTCAGTGATCAGCGCAAGGTATCGGACAACGGCGGTGCTTTCCCAACAACCAATAATAAGGGATCGTTATATATTACGTCCTCACATAGTCACCATGATTGTCGGATTATTTGTTCCATCGGTACACCAACATTTCAAAAAAGCAGCATAGGAGAAATTAGGGTTAAAAACGTGAAGCCACGCCAATATGGCTTCCTGAATTTCGACATCGGTCCTGAAGTGCTGACCTCCCAGCTAGTTCTACCGAATAAGTGAAAATAACTTCGTGCGGGTTCCGGGGCTTTAGGGAGGGTGTTCCACTAACTGCCATGGGTGGTAAACGTGAGTGGACGACCTGATCTTTGCTTGTTTCTCAAATCTGTTCTGCCTTTATCGAATTTCGCGGACCAAAACCAAACCTGTTTTCTTGATATTACATTCGCTCCGTACATTTTCACAATTTTCCGATGAATTTCAGCTGGAGTAGTTTTCTTAAGACATAAAACCCATATGACACTTCTTCCTTCAATCTTGTACCACTCTGAATTTGAAAAAGGGGGTTTTGGGATTTTCAGCTACAAAGGCTATTATTCCCTATTCATTCCAAAGTTCTTTTCAATTCGTAAGCAAAAAAGAAAGAAAAATTTCCATCAAAAGATGGTCTAGAACTATTGCCGATAAGGGCTTCCAAATTCTTTCGACCACGTTAACGTCATCGCTTTCATCTTGTAACTACCATTTCGGTATGTTACCACTATACTAGCTCCATCTACCGGCTGTGTTTGAAAACTGCTGTCATCTCAGCTGTCTAGACACTATCTTTCTGTCTAGACAGGGAATTTAGTTCGCAATGGAAATTTGTTCACACATCAGAGGCTCTTATTACCTTACTTTCTGAAACACCCTCGTATATTATTAACAATTATCTATATTACTAAAATATTTAATTAATGAATTACTATAAAATATGGCATTAATTACAATTCATGATTTCAATACATTTCAAACATCTTTTCTATTTTTGCTTTAATCTAAATAATACATACATTAGGAAGAATCTTCGAATATTCATAGATCTACTGTAATATTTCTATACTAACCCTATTTATTTAGAATGTTATATACGGATACGCTTCAAACTATCAAATAATAACTTAATAATGTGGAAGGATAATAACCACGTTTTATTATTTCTTTTATGCGTCTTTAGTAACATATTCAACGATTTCTAAGTTAAAACTTTCAATGTAATGCTGATCTGTGTCCTTGCATGGAATTATTATCATCTTACAAGCTGAAATTGATCGGAATTTTTAAGATTAGAAGAGAAAGTATAATTGAAAAAAAAAAAAGATTACTGTGGGATTTTTTTAATCCCTTTCCTTTTATACATTGTATTATTTTCAAGTGTAGAAAACGGGTTAAATTTTTTCCTAGGAACTAGTTTCTTCAATGAAATTTAAATGAGCGTTTGGCTATATTTTCAATTCATTGTTAGTGCTATTTCATACCTCTTTGTTTGATAAACAGATATAGCTCGCATGCGAATTTTAAATCATCTATCTTTCTCAAGAGAGTTCAGATTTCCAAGTAATTGATTAGAAAAAAATCATGTAAGTTATAATTTCATGTGTAGGTAAATTTAATTCCTGGAAATTTAATTCTAGCTCTTCTATGTGTGTAAATGTGGCGAATCTGCACTTAAAATTATTTAAACCTCCTTTTATGCAAAATTGTCATTATTCTTATCATAAAGATCTAATCTATTGTAACATGAAAAACATTTTTAATAGTTAATTTGTGGAATTTTGTTGTTTTTTAATTGACACAAAAATTATTAAGAGATTCCATAATGCAATTATGGCATGGCTGATATTGAGAAGTTCCTCAAAATCATTGAAAATATCCTTGGACCTCATTTTTAGTGTTATTCTAAATTATTTTAATGTTTCTTGTACTCCAAATCATTACATATACGTATATCGATGAACCAAAGTTTAAAAGCTGTGTTAAGGTTGGCGAGGATTCAGTGGCGAACCCAGGATTCGGGTCGGCGGGGGGGGGGCCCTGAGTTCATAAATATTTTGTATCGTAGTGGCGAATGTCTAACCTCATGGCTTATGCCAAACCAAAACATTTCAACTTTACATACTTTCCTGGTGTTTATGATACAATACTTTCGATAATATAATAAAAAATACAATGAAATAACTAGCCAATACATTTTTAAACAGCCTCAACGCTACAAGTGGAATGACTAGAAAAGTAGGAAAACTTTCGAACCTGTCAAGCCAGAAAGCAATCACGATTTTATTATTTTTTTTAATGAAATTATCAAAAATTATCGACAGTTGTAGTGATTTTAAATAATATGATTTAGCTCTGGGGGGGATGCAGCCCGATAGACCCCAGGATTCGCCACTGCGAGGATTTGTTGATGTTGTTGTGTGATTGTTGATTTGTGTCCGTGTCTGTGTGTGTGTGAAATACCTGAAGTACTGAATTCTCAATATGCTTTGTATATACATATATATACGGATCTAATAAGCACAACACATGCAAAATGAAAAAGCAGGGTAAAATTAATAAGTATAAAAATTCAAAATTGAAATAACATGATACGTATATATATGTCACCGTTAAAGCGTATAATTCAGTTATTCTATAGAACAACTAGTTATTCTATAGATTAATTGATCAAGTCAGTTAAAGTGTAAAATAAATTATTTATTTCATGCTTTACCTAGTTATTCTATGAAATAACTAGGTATTCTATAGAATAACTAATGACAGGCCGTTAAAGTGTAAAATAAACATTCTGACATTAAAACAAGTCCGCTTTTTTATAACTTTTGATTGCATATCAGCCATAACCGACGGAAAATTAAAACCACTATAACAGTGTCATAAAACTGTAATGTCGTTTTCTTGCCATATTATTTTTATAGTTGGAAAGAGACATTTACAGGAATACGTATTGGAAGGAATCAATGACACCTGACATTGGCGACAAACTTGGCGACAAAATGAAGGTTCCAGAATGTACAGGAATTATCTCGGTATCTCGATTAGGAACGAAGTTATGAACAAATTGCACTATGAACGCAGATTCCTTACATTCAATGAGCTAGCGAAGCTACTAGATTCCGGCTCCCGCTTCTAACGAAGACGTAGGATGTTTCTTAAAAATAAAAAGAAAACCCAGTGCCCACTTCAGATGCTGTAAATACAAATAACCAATCTGACTAACAAACAGGCTGCATCATGTCGGCTATTTTACACTTTAACGATGTGTGGACCGTTATTCTATAGAATAACTAGTTAAAGTGTAAAATAGAAGTTTATTTTACACTTTAACTGACTTGATCAGTTATTCTATAGAAAAACTAGGTATTCTATAGAATAACGGATTTCATACTTTAACGGTAACATATGTATATAATGATAAGCAGGCAGTCGTCTTTATTCAAATTTCTATTTATCCATTTTATATATTATAATGCAGATTATATGAAATTAACGGTTATAATAATAGCTTTAAAAGTGAACTCCACTCGATGGCTATAAACGAAACTTACTCGCAAAGGTAAAGCAAGTTAACGGAAAGGAATTACATTGTGAAAACGAACATTACAACAACGTGGCGAGTTTTCATAATAATGACGAAAAAGGGAAAGCACCGCTCGCTGCAGCCGGTTGAATCAGAACTTCTTCTTCAGTATTAGAATAAATACTAGAATTTAAGTAGAAATAATGATTGTAAGTTAAAGGCGTTTTTAATTAAAAATTAGGTGGCGTTGAAAAAGGTTTATTTAAAGATGGGAAAATGTTCTAAATGATTACACACGCACACACACACAAACACACACACACATATTAATATTAACATATATGTATATTATTATAAATATTTTAAGTGTATCTAAATATTCGCATTAGCATAATATCGTTCATTAACATAAGCATCAAACTACTTATACTCGTTTGATTATCTTACTTCTATTTGTATTTGAAATACGTTTAAACTCTCTCACTGAACTGTAATTTACAAAGAAATAACTGTTTTGTTCAGATGTAAAGCTTTTGCATATTTCCAGACATATTTAAAAACCAATTTTTATTTATAGTTCAAAGATGGTGTCAATGATGTCGTGTTATATTAGAATAACATTTTCTTTCCTTTTACTTGACCGAATGTGATACAGTTAACAATACGATACTTGAATAGTTTCTTTTTTAATGATGAAAATTGAGATAAAGAAAACGACACTGTATCAGAGAAAATAAGTTAAAATTGGAGAGAATGTCAAGTTTATTTCAAAACTAAGGAAAAGTAAATTTATTAAGATTCCAAAACGAAAGTGAAAATGTGCCATTTGCAATAGCTTTCTTATTCGCTTCAACTGTTTTATTTTTTATGAGCAGTTGGATCGCTGAACAAATCAACTGCCATGGAAACATTTTTATTATATAAACAGCAGATAGTTTCGGTAAACGACTTAAACCAGTTTTTCAAATACTGCGTTTTTAAAAGTACTGTGTTATTTTTTCAAGCAGTGCTAGTTTAAAAATGAAACTAAAGTTTTATGGAATGGCATAAAATGAAGTTATCATTTTCCATTTGCACTAAAGAAATTCAAATTCAGCGCAAAATATCCCCAAACAAGACATTCTTTATGGGCTATAATTTGAGCAACTGCTTAAAGATGAAATTAATTTACTAAGATACAAGGTTTTAAGCATTCTTTTGGTGAAAAAGAAGCATGCGAGCATTCCATAAATTAAAACGGAACAGATAGAAATATTCATTTATTACATTCTGCACTGTGTGTCGATATATATAAATATATATATATATATATATATACAGAAACATACATTTGGGATCTCTGGTTCTGAATTCGACTCCTTGGTCGTTATTCTGCGGATTAGAACATACATATAAATCATGATAAATGAATCTAGTGAGCAGATTGAAAAAATATGATCGTCATAAAGAAATACACTGCTTGCAGTAAAACTTGGGAGAATTTAAAATATCATTCATGACAGAAAAAATAATGCTCAACGCTACTGGTTTTTATGAGACTTATATCTTTTGAATATAAACTGAAATGGAATTCCAATATTATTGTAAACAAAACCGAAAGAAGGTCACTTAAATAAATTATTGCTTTATAGTTTCAATAATGATAGAAAGAAGGTTTAGTTAAATAATTAATGTTTTTAATCAATTCTTTTCAATTACAATTTAAGTTCAGACACATTACTCGATTATGTTTCTTGGATTTCTGACATTTGGCTTTTACAGTTAATTAGTTGAAGTTTAATTGCTGAAAACGCAATCATTTTCCTTTCAAATAAGTATCATTTGAATATTGCAGAGAACTTTAAAAAATGTAAAATTCTATTATGACCTCAGTAGTGGCCTAAGAAAATCGAATTTTAAAATAAGTTTTTGGTAGCTGACAACTTCTTCCTAGCACAAAAAACTTATCATAAACTTTGTCATTGTGGTAGTTCATAAGCTTTAGCACCTTCTTTTGATGGAATCAGTCAACATATCGGACATAAAAGAAAGTATTTTAAACACTTTGTCCATCAGTTTCGTATGGATGCATTTATGGAATTAGGAACCAACTGGAATTTTATATCTTTAGTTTTCTGTATTGAAAACTATCCTAAAAGTAGGATTTTCGGTGTAAAATTCCCATTGATGAACGAATTGCAATTCGTTACTCAACAGTCTATTCATATCTTGCAATAATTTATGATAGAAAAGATGAAGACTTTTGGGGGTGTTCGTTTATGGTTCAGTAAACAATCCGATTAATGTTACAATTATTTATTTCTGCTTAAGTTACACAAGGACAAAGTTACACCTATAATTTAAAAATTAAATATAGAAGGAGAATTGTTTGTTAGAACGCATCACGTTCAGTCACATGGCCTCTACTAAATGTTCGCAGCTTCAGAGAGTGTTGCCGCTGCTGTGAGTCAGAACCAGTTATAGTTAATTTCACAAGAGCAAGTACAGACTTAGATTTAAAAAAATATCTTACATAAGCAGCAATATTTGAGATCTTGCTTTTTGAACTTTATTCCTGACTGCAGAATTAGGCCATTTTAATATTCGTATTAAGTTTGGAAAATACAGAAAAAAATAGATGAGTTTTTCAATATTTCTATAAGTTTGGCATTCAATAAAGTGTAAATCATTGAGGTAATAAACTGAAGTTTGAAAAAGAATATTAGCGATCATTCCACTTCTGTCAAGGATGAAAAATATTTCATCGAATACCGATCTAATTGAACTAATGCATTTGTAAAGGTCATTGTCTCAGTAAATATTTACTTATCTTTCTACCGTTCGTTCCGTAGTAATGGCGAGTAGATAAAAATAGATTAAAACGACTTGGTATATTAGAGTTCTTGGCTGATTTCTAGTTTTCCTTTTTTTTCTTATCTTTATTTCTTCGATATAACAAAATCCGAATTTTGAAAACAGTATTTTTTTGTGAATGAAATACTGATTAAAGTATCTATCAATAATAAGTCTTAAGTTCATGATTCGAAATTTATTAACTAACATCTTTATTTATTACGCAACCGTTTGCGTAGGTGTCTCCATGAGGTACTTACATTTTGAGATATTAGATTATTAATAGACGTTTATTAATTGGTTCATCCAGAGAGTAAGAATACCGTAAAGAGACACAAAACATAGATACCTGGAAACATTTATTGAAACAGATACATCACTCTTTCAGCTACCTCTCAACATAAGAACTACCGTAATTGAAGCACTCGTCACACCGTGAGACCAATTTGTGTACATTGGTCCCGGAAAGATCCGCCTCCAGAGGGTGGTGCCAGCTTGTGACATCTGGCGGTCTGAATGTCTTCGTCACTAGAAAAATGATGCTTCTCAAAGAACCCTTTCGGGCATTGGAACAAATGGTAGTCGCTGGGTGCAAGATCGGGACTATAGGCGGAATTTTGAAACAACTCCCATAAGAACCGCTGTAGAAATTGTTGTATGCGCAGTGCCGCATGAGGTTGAGCGTAGTGGTGGAGCGCTGTCCAGCACCTGAGAAGGTTCCTGGAGAAGGAGCATTTCCCAAACATAACGACGTGTAGACGGCGGCCGATCTCATCGACACCGATGAACAGAAATTACTCTCACGGTATGACACGCTCTTCAGTTCCGGTGGTTCTTATGTTAAGAGGCTGATCTTCTTGAGTTGTTATCTGAACGATTGCTGTATCCGTTTCTTTAAATGTGTCCACGTAATTATTTATTTATCTCTTCACGGCCTCCGAGAAACTTTGTTTCTGGACGAACCAATAAATTTTTCAAGTGTTCAATTATTATTCTTATATTAATTAGCATACGTTTTCGGACCGGAAAAATGAAGAGTGTATAAATGGTATTTTTTCCACCATGCAACCATAGTGTATTCCGATATTTACTCTTGATTTATTATAACATATTTGAATAAATATGGGTTTTTCTTTTCTGATGTTACTATAATATTGACAATTTTTTGCTTGGACATTTAAGGATGAATTAATATACTGAAAGCATCTCTAAAATATAAACAATCCGGTTGTTTACAAGATATAGTCAATGGGTAGATAATTTTTCATATAATTCAATATTTGTTTAACTGTCAATATCAAAAATATTTGAAGATTTATTAACATAGGAAGAGATATTAATAATATTCTTCTGTATTCATGATATCAAATATGATAAAACATCTCTATTCGGAACAAATTAACATGACGCACTTTTTTTTTATTTTCTGGCGTAGGTATTGAAATTACAAAATACATTGTAAACCTCAAAAATTCTTTAAAGCAATCTTGACGGTTGAATACATAAAAAATTTGCCTGATGCCTAGTTATGTATATCTTCTTGATTTTTCAAATGACCTATTTGATCTTTTTATTTGAAAAACAACACTCGTGTCAGTAACAACTACAAACCATGTAGATGACATGCATTATTATTAATATTATCAAATATAAACAAACTTCATAAGGAATAATAAAATTAGTAATTAATTTTTCTGATACACAGAATAAATTGTTTAGGTTACTATGAAAATTCATGAGATGATGTCAGATTAACAAGCAATTCGGTTAACAAAATTTGTCTTTGAATGATTTTTTTCCTTTATCAGCCATCTATGGCATTCAATGAAAAGAATCCAGATATCATTTATCGATAAATTATAACAGCTACACACGAATGGCAAATCACTTTGGTGTTTTTAACACTTTTCAACCAAGATCTTTATAAAAATAAAATTGTGATGAACAAATAAGGAAAGGAGAAATGTTTCAATATTTAAGAGTAAAGTACATACTTCACAAGAAATTTTTTTTTTATTTTTGCTAGTTGCTTATTACATTCGATTTCAGTTTATTTAGTCATATTTCTTCAGATATGTCGATTGCTGAATATATAGATAATGATTTTAGACAAAGTACAAAAAGCTTTGTTTATTGAAAACAGCATGAAACGTAACATAAATGTGAAATTGTTAAACAAGATGTTACTAATAAGATTAATATTATCCCTTTACTTACTACATTGACTTAATAGCGACTTTTTAATTTTTTTTAACCATCAGATGTTCTAATGTAGAATAACACTGGGAATGAGGAAACACTTTTTCAATTAATTAAAATCACTTACTTAATTTAATTAATAATTAAAATTTTTTAATTTCTGCCTTCAGCTGCTATTTACTGCTTGTTATTGCAATTCCATTCTCCTTATACTTGTGAATACTGTGAGGATAAACAGCGATATTGCGAAGAAATAAACGTGATTAAAGAGGTGCTTTTTAGTAAAGTAGGTAGATAAAGGGTTAAATATTAATTGAAATGCCATAAAATATAATAAATGGAAGAAATATCTAAAGTTTATAATCATGGAAAGAAATACGAAAAAGAATTTAGAGTTGTAAGACAATTTTGGCATCATTTCAAAAGGTTCATTTTCATACAGAATTGAAGATGCGTGTAAATTACATCCATGTGGTGGTGACACGCAGATTAATGAATGCTTCAGTGGTTTCTCAGAATTCTTCAGAACCGTTTTACATAAGAACAACAAAATCTTATGAAAAGGAGAAAAGAACAAAATAGCGTAGAAGCAAAACTTCTGTTGCAAGTCATCAACTTTCATATTTTGTAAAAAAAAGAAAACAAATGTGGTGCTTCTAACGGAAAATACGATTCACATTCTTGAACAATTTTTGATATGTATTTATGCTCTTGATCACCTGGTTGGTTATTTTTATTGAGAATTTCGGAAGATACAGGAATGTAATTCTTTTTCCATGCAGCCAGGGATCTTTGAAGACATGCATTTTAAGAGTTTAAAATAACTAATTATTCTTATCATTTATGATGTATCGAATAAATAAATAATAGATAATTTATAAAATGCTTATTTTCGCATTGTAATTTATAGTGGCTTTTTCAATGTTTCTTACTATCAGTATTTTCCTACTAATAAGGTTCACGATGAATATTTATCGTTATTAACCATTTCTGTCATATTTTGTAGGAGAATTAACTATTATACTATTATATAATATTGGTTAATTTAAAAAATATGTTCCCCGTGATTTTTATCGTATGAACTTCGTCAACACAAATTTACCGTATCAACTTTATGATTTCATTAAATTTTTCTTATATATAATATAAAACTTTTTAACCTAGTTTTATAAATTATTATGATTACTTTACGTTTTAGCAACCAAACAGAATAATTGCATGATTATATCATTTATGTCCAGATTGTTGTTAGCAATTGATTGAATGGTTTCTATTAAAGCCAGATGGAGTTGCCGATAATTCCGACTCCAATCAAATCCAAACTCTGGCATCGTTTCTGTTTATTTTTTTATTAAATTATTTGTTATTTTATTTTACCAAAGTTACATGTAAGAAGCATCCTGTTTAATTCTTCAAACCAACCGGCGTGAAATGTTTGAAATTATATTACTTAAAATATTTGGAGTTGACCATAACCTTTTATACAACTTTTAAATCGAGTAATTTAATGAAACGTTAGTCAATCTGATAATACATGAAAAGGCGAATAATTTGTGAAATTCTTCGAGCCCTTCAAAATAACAAAATGTTTATAAGGATGGATATATATCTATTTATCGATGATTATTTGCAAAGTCATAATAAGAAGTATATTTTTCTACTCTTCTTGATGAATTATTTTTTAAAATTTACGTTTATGTTCTGTTACAAATTACTTTTGCGAATTAATTGCTTTATAGTGAATAAAAATCGATTATTTTTCTTTTATTTTCTTTCAGGAAAAAAATAAATCTCATCATAGGCAAAACATTGATGACATTAATGACGTCAAGAGAATTTCTTTCATTGATTTTTGTTCAGTCTTTTCTCCTTTTAATGGTTGATAAATAATTCAAATCTCTTAACCTTACATAATATTGAATAAAAGAGAACATTTGATTGCTTTATCTTCATATTTTTCCACTTATTAATTATGTGGTATTTCAATCAAATACACGCATATCTAATTTTGCTTTTTTGCAAATAGAAATTTAGAACTGAACATTACCATCAATTTTTTTTTATACCAAAATCAAATAACAACCGATTGTTGAGGATGCTATGCATGCATTTCACTTTATGCTTTTTATAGTTTAGTTTCTTTCATCTTTTGAATAAAGAAATGTTGTTTACATTCGTTTTTCTTGAAACGAAGATACAAATTATTTGTTTTAATATTTTAATTTTTTGTTGCAGAAGCAGGCGCACACGGTGGACGTAACTCTGTCTCTGAAATAATTTGTCTTACAATAAAGAAACAATTAAACAAAAAATTTTATAAAAAAGTGTTTGATGCTGAAGCAAAATAAAATTGAATTATTATTTATTTAAAATATATAAGTCAGATAATCTTCTCAATTCTTAAATAGTTGAGATTATTTACTAATGTGTTCCTTTTAAATGTATTTATTGTACTAGTATTAATATTAGTTTTAAAAAATTATCCTATAAATTAATTTACTTGAAACTGTTTACAAAATAAACTCTATTTGCGTCTCTTATGAACAAACAAAATATTTACGTTCAATTATTATGTTTACTCGGTTCAAGACTGTGATTTGCTTCCTAACATGCAGCTTATCAAATATTTATCTTGTTAGTAAATATATTATATTTAATCACAAAAAAGCATTTTATTGAAAATTATCTATAAAAAACGTTGACTTTAGATGCATTAAAATGCTGGAGGAAACATTTCTTTTTATTTGTATTTCTGGATCTTCTTAGTAAGTAAAATCTTATCTTAAGGATTAAATAAAATATTATCTTTTACTTAAAAACATATATTGATAGTTTTGTATCTAGGTTTATTAGAAAAATGAATTACATGTTGAAAAATCAGATAGCAATTTATATACTCTGATAAGTGTTGCTATTTAAATATGAATAAATTTTCAATTTTTTAAAAGAAACTGATTGTTTTCTTACATTCTATTTGCTTGAACGAAATATAAAATATTTAATAAAACCATTTAAATTGTAATTTCTGTTTAAAGTAGTTTAGTACTCATGGCATTTGTAAACAAACTAAAAAAACGGGTTTACTAAGAGTTCGGTAAGAAAAACTATAAGGTGAAAAATAAAAAAAATAGTTCATAGCTTATATAGCTTTTATCGACAAATAATGTTTTCATTATAAGCTATTTAATGGGATGATTTTGAGTTCGTACGTGCATAAACTTTAGATTATAATTGAGTTGTAAGCATAATGTCTTGTTTCAAAGACACTCGGCCACTAGTTTGTGATTCACTCAGTTATTTTGTACCTTGACATTTCAGGTGACATCTTCGCCAAATCAGCATGAAGACATTTGACTTTTGATGGCAGATAAATCTTCTGGAAGCCGACAAAACACAGTAGTCATCGCGTATTAACATCAAGATTGTAACGCCAAGCTGCAGCAATCCACGTTCATTCATTTAGATTCATTATCTTCAGATACTGTCAACATTTATTTCTTTTCTATATTTAATTGAAAATGGACACAATTGTTTTCATCGACTTGGAGAAAAAGATGAAATATATTTATTGTAAGAAATTCTTAGTTAAGAAAAGGCTATAGAAATGATATACTTTTACACAAAATAATCATTGCGCTGAAGAAACAAAATCAAGATATTGCAAAGTAATAATTGAAAAACGCTCTAATAACGTTCTCAATTAAGCGGGAGTATAATTTAAACCCAAATGTCATCCGTATTGAGGCACTCGCCATAAGGAGGACTTTACTACTGCAATATAATGTTGTAGCATTATTAACAAATTATATAGAATATCTTTTTCTTTACTTCATTAGTGTGAGGATTTAGGTTCTCCGAATCAAATGATTCTAATAACTTAATTACTGACGACTGAAAAAAAGATGTTTTATTGAATTTTCTACTCGAAATAAAAAAGTATGTTAATTCTGCTTCGTAATTTGAAAAACTATTATGATTCATGAATTCTTCAATTCTAAATTGATTACGCTATCCAATTTATGGTGAACTCTTTACATTCATATAGACAACTATGAAGTCACAGAAACGTATATGATCGGCTTCCATGAATCAAAAAGTAGCTGCTGTCACATGCAAAAATAGAAATTGTTTATATAAGTATAACAAAGAGAGCGAAATACGATTGGTTTTGTTAAATTGATTTGGACTTAAACTCCCAGAATACCATAACTTATAGCTCAGATTATAAAACACTTATTTTAATAATTATTTTCTTATAACCTTACAGTTAGTTAGCTCTCGTGATTTTGGCTCAAATCATTAGATTGCTATTTCAATGAAGTCGGAAAAATGTACTGAAAGGTTCATTTGTGTGGTTATAAATTTGAAAGTGATAAAGTGATATGCGGCCTAACAGTGAAAATCTGTTCACAACTTACAATCACATATCTATAACGGTTGAATAGAAATTCAACTAACAATTCTTCTGCACTGCCAAAATGTTATCTTGTATATTGTAATTTCGAAAGCTATGCCGTTCTGAAGAAGTTCATTAGGGTGTAACATTTTTTTCTTCTTTTTCTGTAATTAAACTTGATTGCAACGTAAGTTCAAAAACATAGAAAACAAAAGAAAGAAAAACATAGAAAGCAAAGTATGGCCATCACGAAGGATTGCGTTTTTTGTCACCATTTCGGAAGCTGAATTATCACATTGTGTTACGATTTTGTTGGCTTGAATGCACAAATGTTTTGAAATACTTTTTTAAAATCTTCCAAATTCCAAAAGAGGTTACCACCAAAATATGATGTTGTCGCGGTTGTCCGTTGGAGGAAAAATTCAGAATGTGGCAGTGTCGTAGCTAGGGTAAGTGGCGCTCAAAACAAAAAATTTTTTTTTCCCCCCCCCCCCCCCCCCCCGTCATCATCAGTAACTTTGCTTGTGTAAACGGCGTAAGGGCGTGGTAATTTTTCGAACCTTCGTCGTATTTGACTTTAAAAAGTGACATAAAAGCTTTAATGTTTTGTCATCATGGCCAGTGGCGTATCGAGGGTAAGTGACGCCCGGAAAATAAGATTTTTTTAATCCCAGTCATCATCAGTAGCTTGACAAATGTAAATGGCGCCAGAGGTATGGTTTTATTTGTACTCACCCTTACCATATTTTGCTTTAAAATAAAGTTTTGACACCATGGCACCCCATAAAACGGGTGCCAGGGGCATCTATACCCCCTTGAACCCTCTCGCTACCAAAATGAAATGGATTGGTAAAAGTTCAATACCTTCAAGCTCCTCTAATTTTTGTTGGATCGTTCGAGACATTCGTGTTCTAGCATTATCCTGCCGGAGGAGAGCGCTTCCACTGTTGTCCAAAGCAAAGTATTTGCTTTTAAACCCTCTGATTTCTAATGCCTTTAAAATAAAGGGACCTGAAAATAGGGAACGTCCGAGCTCCTCTATCAAAGATAAGAGAAATTCCCTTTCCCCCTCAGGAACCACAATGACAGCTGGCATTGTCCGAATCGTAAAAAGACTCCCCTCTTCCAGAAACACATGTGGGCGAGCCACTCTAACGAAGAAAGCATGCGCTGCGGTGTGAAAACCATCACACTTAACAAAAGGGGTGGGAATTATGAAGTTCCGAGTGACATTCGGAAGTTTCGGCCGGCTAACGTCTTTTGCTTGAAAGGACGTATGGGATGGTCCCGTATCCATAGAGTTAAAGCAGAAACATCCTGTACGACTGGTCACAGAATGGTGCAAACATTTACTGTCTTGTAGTATCTCGAAGTGTAAAAATGATGTCAGATCTGCCAAACAATGATCATAATTTTTCAGACTGTCCTTGTTTTGGAACAGGTTCAGCTATTTGGCCGATACCCAACCATTATTCCCACTTAACGGATTCTGCAGTTGCATCATTTTTTAGTTATATCCACTTCTCTTCACATGTCACTAATTGTTAAAAAATCGTTGATTCTGTGGGTTTTCCGAAGATATCCTTTCAAGGATTTGCTTGTTGTGAAATCCGTTAGTGGAAATTTTCTGTAAAATGCATGCACGTTTTGCGCGACTTATGCAGAGTTCTACGTATGACGTCCTTGGATTATCCAAGCCTTTCTGCAAGTTTCGGATGTTAATGGATCGATTCTACTTTACTTTTCCTTTTAAGTACACAAGATTCACAATTGCTAGCCTACCACTTCTGGTTATGATTTCAAATGTTATGTCTCCTTCCTTGAAGTATTCGACTAGTTTTTAGCTATGTGGTCAATACTCTTGTCCTGCAATTCAACTGGACAAATTGCGGAAGAAATTTCAGTGGTTTTAAGGTCGAAATTTAAGTAATGTCTCAAAGTGGATCAAATCTCTATACGTACAATGGGTTGCCAATATAATTTGGACACTTTAAAATTTTCATATAGTTTCGAATATCTCCCGAAAATCTGCATGGATTTTCTTAGAATTTCGAATATGTAAAGATTTGGTTTGAGCTCTGATTTTACAGTGAAGATTCGATCACGAAACTATGTAGAGAGCCGACTAGAAAGTGATGAAGATAAAAAAAAATTCGACTCATCCCGTTTCAAAGAAAGCTGATAACGAAATTAAACTCTCACCAATAGTTATGTTTGTTGTGCAAAATATTTACATGAATTTTCGTAACATAGCACAAATATTCTGGGAGATTAATTCTAAAAATAAATATGATATTTAAAATTTATAAGTAAATTTGGGGAAAAGATATTTCGTGGATTATGTTGATTAAGTGATTGCTTTAATGTTTCTTGAAGAAGTGGATAAACATGATTTATTATAAATGATCTTCTTTTTGAATATTTATTGGCATACAGCTCCATTACTTCTTACCAATATGAAACTAAACTAACTAAAGATTTATTAATATTTTAAATGAATAGGAATACATTTATACAAAAACATAATTAATTTACGTGTTTTTCATCTTAACATCCATAGAAGAAGAACGATATAATAAATTTTTCAGGTTTAATCTTCTCCATAAGACCACTTACTTTTTTTCAACAAAGAGAAATAAGAATATGATAGTGCTTGTAAAGAAAATGACTAATTGCATTCGTTCACAAAGATAAAAATAGAATATAAGACATTGTAAAAATAATGTTATTTCGCTCCGTTAAAGTATGTTTTTGTAAAAGAGCATACTGATGTTGTTTAATATTTCTTTCAGGTGTAAAAAATTTAATTAATGAACAATGATTTTTCTGTTCAACATGACATCATTTTTTGTGGTAACTTCTGTTCAGCCAGTGTAATGAATGACTTTAACTTAATGAATGCATGTCAGAGATGCATATATAATCATCACTAAGCAACACAGAATTAATTATTAACTTCTCTTTTTCATTGCTTTTTATTTGGCAAAGATACACAGAAAATGCAAAAACCAGAGTACATATATATTTATTTAAAGAGATCGTCACTCGATGAGCAAAAGGTTATATCTTAACTGCATATGACATATGAAAGTTCTTTTTTGTGTGACGATATGTCACCTTAGGTTAATAATTTGGAAGTAATTTTCAACAAAATATTTTTTAATCGAATCATTGGAATGCATTCTCATTTTGTTTATAAAGATATAAATTTATGCGAATGAAATAGGATAATTAAGAAATCGGCATTGATACAGAGATGATAAATTATTCTGCTGTCCTTTCACGCAACATTAGAACTTGAAAATATTCAGTAGAGAAATTGCAACTGTATGAAAAAAATTCCGAAATACTTTGATAAAGTACAGGGTGATTATAATTAAAGTTGCACTTTCAGAAGGCTGTAAAAAAACACTGGTGAGAATGACATGATATTTCATCTGAGTATACGTGAAGCAGTGGGAATTTCTTTTGCGAAAGAAAAAAAAATGTTCAAAAGTTTATCGATAGATGGCGCTGTAATCGTGATAAGATGCTAAAAACGATTGCTTTAAAAGATATGCTAATTTTAAGATGCTGATTAAAAGTCGTGACATGTTGTTGTGGCACTCTTTGTTTAAAGCCATCCACCACGACAAGGTGGCGCCACAGCGGATAGGAAAAACTCTGTTTTTAATTGTCTTTAGGTCAAAAATCGAAGAAAAAGCAAAAATGAAATCGGTTTTTAACTGTCCCTAGGCCAAAACTGTAGAAAAAGCAAAAACGGATGAAATCATCAGGAAAAGGAAGTCGGCTTCTACTTGCTTAAGAAATGTTCAATTTGCTGTCCACCGTTCTCTCCTATGAACTGAAAGCGCAAAACAGCATGTTCCACAACAGATCGCAGTGTTTCAATGATGATATTGTGTTGCGTAATGCGGTTTTTCAACTCAGCTAAGTTCGCAATTGGACCCCCGTACAGAACATCTTTTAGGTTACCCCACAGCCAGAAGTCGCAAGTGATCGTGACGGCCAGGCTGTTGGGAAATGGCGACCGATAATTCTGTCATTTTCAAAATTCAGATTCAACAGCTGCTTCACTGGTGTTTCAATGTGCGGAGGAGCGTTATCTTGCATAAAAATTGTGCTATCCACTCATCCGCGCTGTTGTAGTGCTGGAATGAGCTGGTTGCGTAAAAGAGATTCTAAACCTGTCCCATTGACTGTACAGGTTACAGCACCCGATGTACCAATCTCCCCAAAATGAAAGGGCCAACGATAAATGCTGCCATAAACCCGCACCACACAGTGATCTTCTGAGAATGAAGAGACAATGGTTGCATTTGGAACTGATTCTCTCCTGCCCATATTCTGCAATTTTGAGTATTGACAGAACCTTGGAGATGGAAATGGTCTTCGTCTGTCCACAAAATGTTCCAAGGACATGCATTGTCCACTTCCATTCGAGCAAGAAATTGCAGGGCGAAAGCTTTTCGTTTTGGAAGGTCAGCAGGAACCAACTCCTGAACATGCGTAATTATGAATGGATAGCATTGCAGGGTGTTTCGTAAAATTTTACGAACCGTGCCAACAGATCTGTCTAAAGTTCGGGAAATTCCGAGTCCACTGCACATTCCCAAAGCACTGCTTGACCTTTCCTGCAATACTGCCACATTCTCCGCTGACGTCTAATTAATTGCTTTCAGCCCTCTGCCACATTTCACGTCAAAATGAACCCGACTCTTTGAATTTATCAACCATCTTCTTCAGACGAATGCCGTCATCGGACCAGAGCCGCTTCTTAAACCCTTTAATGTCCGGAATTTCTTCAATGCAATTGCCGCACAGTCACCGTTCTTGTAAAAAAGTTTCACAAGCAGAGCCCGATCCTTCAATGATAGAGTCATGACTACCTTGTCAGACGCAGAATAACAGGAATTGCATGTTCCCCGCCTTTTTATCGCAAGTGTAATGTGCGGTGCACCTGTCACGTCTTTTAATTAGCATCTTAAAATTAGCATATCTTTTAGAGCAATTGTTTTTCAGCATCTTATCACGAGTGCAGCGCCATCTATTAGCCAAATTTTGAACTATTTTTTTCTTTCTCAAAACAAGTTCCCATTTCTTCACGTATACGCAGATGAAATATCAGGTCATTCTGACCAGTGGGTTTTTTACAGCCTTTTGAAAGTGGAACTTCAATTATAATCACCTTGTATTTAGAGACTCAGAATTTGACATCATATTGTATTATTTACGCATTTCCATGCGATACAATTAAAGTGCTGGCCTAATTAGGGATATGTAATTATGAGTTTTGATCTAAATTAATTTTAGCTTCAATATCATCTTAGCTATCCTGCAAATTACTCGACGAATCTCACGTTATTGTAAGATTTTGCTGTGAAATTATCTTGCTGTTTCTTTGTTTGCTAAAAACCGTTTTAAAAGTAGACGGAAAAGAAGAATCCATCTTCAGAAAAGCCATACTCTGTTTTTACCGTGGCTTCTATCGTCCAAAATTTATGATCAACCAAAACATTTCCTGCCAGACAGCAAGTCAACGAATGACAGACTTTCTCTTTCGAGAGCACTTTTAGGATAAGATAAATGATTGAAAGTTTTCTCTGAACCCCAGCTTACGAAAATCATCATCTGAGATAAATGATTGCTTAATAAATAGGGGTGAAGAAGATGAAATCTTTGAAGCTGATTCCCATTTCCACTTTTGTTATGCATTAAAGAATTTATGTATTATTCCATTCTTCAGATCTGTGCGAAAAAAGAATATTTTTGGACTTTTCGATTGTTTGAGAGTTTGCTTATGAGAAAAAGAAAATATTTCCTTCATCTTCGGAGCTTTCATTAAAGTTACATCTATAAAAGATAAAAATAAATTTGCATGTTCACTAAAAAAGTGCATTTCCATAAATATAAAATTTGTCTTCAGGTTGAAAGTGTAAAAGTCTCGAAAACTCTTGAAACCGAGATTTGTATGGGAAATTTGAAATTTCTTTCCCTCTTTATAAGACATTAGAAGAGGATATATATGTCGTTTCGATCGCTCTTATGGTTAAATATTCTTGTATTTCCTCAATAGCAATAATATATGCTATACAACATCTGGTTATATATTTCCTCCTAAAAGATTATTCTAATAAGTTTCTGGTATAACATTTATATTAGACCTATCCAAAATTTATTTGTTGCCTAGGGAAAAAAATCTTTTGTTATAACCGTAAGGGAAAAAAATATTCAGCTATTATTAACCATTAATAAAATAAATAATTAAAATTTCTAAAATGTAGCTGAAATAAATTGACATTTCTATCTACAAAACTCCAATGCAGTGCATTCCTGATATCCGAAATTCAGTAAAATGACATAGGTCGTGAATTAATTAAATGTCAAATATTGAAAAAGAAAATACATTGATATGAAAAAGCTTCAGTGGAAGATGCTCATGAATGGATGAACGTTTATGAACAGTGTGAAGTGACGGATGATGAAATAATTCAGCATGTTAACCTTGATTTTAGATCAATAGTGTATTATAATACATAAGAATTGTAATCGCACTATTATAGTGCAATATAAGTAGCAACGAAACACACTAGTGTGCAAAGATTAAGCAAGGTTTGGAGTTTCATTGTCTTAACTCTGCAAGAAATCTCAGATGGGACACGAAAATCAGTATAAAAAAGAGTATCCTACACTCACATGATAACGAAAATATAATAGAATTAGAAATATGGGGGAGCATTCAATATGCAATGAGGTTTAAAATTATTTAATGAAAGAGTGTGACTGGTGCAAATGGTTGTCTGTCAAGGAGAGACAGAAACAAACAGATGCACCTTAGCAAGCGGCAAAACACACCCGAAATTCAGTGGTTGCCTAACACAGTGTATTCATGCTTAATAGTAGATGACTTGTCAGTTGTTGAGGAAGGAGTGCTCATTTCTCAGCAAGCAATTTTTTTAGTTGCAGAATGTTCCATGCAGATATGGGCTTTCCGAACGCATCTCCTGGAAACCTCCCATAGAAGTGTGGCGCAGTGAGAACTGTATCATGTTAGAGTCCGATCTACTACTTCGAACCCGGTTAAGATCTTCGAACTTCTATTGTAATTTTGTGCTGGAGCCTTTTGTAATTTGCATTTTTAGTTGTTCTGTTTTGTTTTTAGTTCTGTTCTACGATATTGTAACAGTCTTCTACCATTGATATATATTGTTGTGCTTTGTGAAATATATTGCTTAAACCTTTATTATAGTTTCTTTCATTTCGTTATCTTTTATTTTAGAAAGCGTTAGAGTTTAACGTTTTGGAATATGTTTATGATTGGATGATATAATACTAAATGGAGTCGAGAAACTTCTTCATTCATCCAGGGCCATAGATGTAATGATAGTCTAGTGATTTCATTAATTCTGAGCAAATTCTCCACTGCAAAGTTCTATTTTGTCTATCATTAGCAACCAGTTAGTTCCAATAAACAGCATCTTGGAACAGAACCATATAGGAAGGAATCAATTGCTGAGAGTAGGGATCTCTAGTTAGGGAAAGAGCATCTTAAATTTGGAGCTCAATGCAGCTGTTAATCGTGATTTTATCTCATAGAATCAAGCCAAGACAATCATAACAATCATAACGGTTCCTATCTCAGATGCTATTGGAATGAAAGGAATGAAACCGTGTTTCCACAAGAGCTGACATCCGAAATATTTCGGGACATTTTTCGGATCTCATTGGTGAAGGAAACATGATTCCATCGTTGGGACGTTCAGTCTATGTGTTCTTTAGATTAATATAAGTGTTTTGCGCTATGGTCAGTCGGAAGTGGCATACAACGTTCAGGAGGGCGAGATAACAGACATCTTGTAACACGCAACTCTTGGAGAACCATTGATGTTGTTTTCTTTCTCCGACTACCACCACCATTCCTCACAGATGGACCTGTATTTTGGAAGGCAGTCCAAGCGTGTGGAATGAAAGATTACCTTATTTTCACTTTAAAATAAAGATTAAAATTATAGTCTTTCAATGCACTCATCTTCCTGCGTTCTTCTATGCAAGTTTCTGATATTTTAAGCAAATATTGGTTAATACCACATTTCATTCTCTCTTTCTTAATGGTGAAGCGACAGTTGCAAGCGTATCACGTGTTCGCGCTTGACTTGTGATGTCTTGTTTGCGATATTTACATCAAAATCACATTTCTACTGAAATGGAATTTTATTACACTCACCACTACCAGCCAAAATCTCTGGTTTCCATAGTCAGGTTTTTCTAAAAAAAAGTTTAAAACTTAAAGTTTGCACTTTGAAATGCTAGTGAAGCTTCTAGTATGACGGGGAGCTTTTGAAAAGAAGGCATAACCTGATGAAAAATCATCGATTTACAGAGAAGAAACGTTCGAAGCTCTCTACTTAAAGAATTGTCTGAAAAAAAAATGGAAGATTTTGAATGGAAGATTAAACACTCCACTATTGTTAAATCTGTAAAGAAAGTATTCACTTCCTTCACGAAACATTTCTAATGATCCATCAGCATAATCTTGTCTGTCATTCCAGGGGAAAAAATATTTTATGAAAATATATAAAAAACTTTGATAATAAAAGTACTTGGGTTTTAACAAAATAAAATAGGCGATTCTTTCTTCGGCTCGTCGATTAAGGACCCTAGAGAAGAAAAATAGTTACTGATTATCTGAGTTATCCCTCCAAAGTAGTTCAAATAATGAGAAACCTTTTTCTACCGTATTATTATCTATTTTTTCTAGAATGAGAAATATACCGCTAGAATTATCTTCTTATATCAGGCCTAAAATTTAGCGTAGTCTTCAGACAGTTATTTATAATATTTGATGGCACTAGTTTCAGACAATTTCTTCCAAGAAGTATAGCGGTCTCAAACTCTTCAAACGTCTTCGGAAAGGGTTAGGCCATGAAGGAAACAGTTTATATTGCTTAAAATATTTTCTGTATTTTTCGGTAAAATCTTTTGGTAGGAGGTTATATTTTAGAAGGATTTCGCCTTAATTTTGACGTCAGTCTTTCATCTTCTACATGGTATCCATATCCCATTTCTCTAAATCTCAAGCAGCAGCTTCGAGGATATCTAGGAATGTCTAGGATTACATTTTAAAATTCTTTAACAAACAATAATTGAATAAGGAAATAATAGATAACCTCCATTTAATTCTATTTAACTCAATTATGTAGCAATCCTCTTATTTCTTATATGCATACAATATAGACAGAATTGAAAAGTTTCTTTTGATTAAAGAAAAAAATCAATTTATTGGATTGACGATTCACAAAGATTAAAGGGAAAGTAAAATTTTAACAAATCGTAATCAATCGTATTATTTCCTCAATTTTTGAAAAGTTTCGTGTAGAGCTGTGCATTGCAGTATGTTACAGCTACTTATTTCTCAATACTTGCTTGATAAATATTTTTTCAGTTTATGAAAATGATTCATGACTAAATTAAGATTATTACAGTTTCTTTAAATGGACATATTTTTTAGTGCTTTAATGAGTTACTTTTATTTATTGCATAAAAAATAATGTACGATTTAACAACATTTAAAATTACAATCATCTGTCATATGATAATAATACAACTTTCTTTTGACCCCATAGGACACATATAATCTATAAAATCGCATATCAAAATGTATTGTGACTGCTGTATTGATATTCTAGGTGATCTCACTCAAAATAGATATTACTTTTCCTGTACTAAACTTTTAGAAATTAGCAGTTTTAGAAGGAGAAGAACAAAGTAGACACATCATTTTGTTATATCTTGAATAAGATTACCCAGAATGGCAGAACAGAACATACATCGATCTGCTGCTGTTCCTTATTTATTTATTTACAACCCGCCCCGGGCCCAGTCTACCCAAGAGGGTGTAATATATTCGACAGGCCGGAGGGTAAATATAAAACAAAAGTAATGAAAAATATTAAAAAAATAATTTACAAAGAGCCCCAGGGGGTGAGCAGAACAATTTAAAAATCATCGTTTAGAAAAATGAAATCCAAAAAAAGTATAAAGCGCAAAAACACAAAGCGCAAAGAGCAAAAACACAAAGCGCAAAGAGCAAAAACACAAAAAGTTCAACATTAAAAACGCCAAACAAAAAAGATTAAGAGCAAAAAGCACAAAACGCAAAAACACAAAACGAAAAAAAAAAGATTAAGAGCAAAAACACAAAACGCAAAAACTCAAAAAGCTAAACATTAAAAACACAAAACACATACAAAAATTATGATAACCAAATTAAAATCTATAGCATTTAAAACCAAACAGTTGAAACAAAATCGAGAGACAAAAACCACGCAAAAGCACACAAGAGATCTAACGGCGACAAATCAACTTCAACTTAGGAAATGATCGAAGAAAGACGAACATAAAGGAAGTAATAAGATCTTGTTACGATAGGCGATCGCCAGGGGGAGATAACTGTTCCTTTTTCAACGACCCACATGACTGCACGAATTTCTAACTCAAAGCTCCCAGGCCTTATACTGGAATCGAACCGGAGAACCCTTGAACGGAGTTGGAACCCTGAGTCCGAAAATGTTAAATTGGCCACTTCGATGTATCGTTCCTCAAAATCTGTTATAGATTCAGGTTTGAAATTTTTATACAAGTAAAGTACATTCTTCTCATTATACTAAAATGATATTTTTTTAATTCCAAAATTTTTTTTAGAAATTTTTTTTGTCGAAACAAAAAATGTTAAATTTGCCACTTCGATGTACTTTTTCTCAAAATGTGTTATAGATACATGTTTCAAATTTTTTATAGAAAAAAGGACACCTTTCTCAGTATACTGAAATAACTTTTGGCTAATTTTGAATTTTTTTATAAATTTACAAAATATTTAATTAGATATATTGATTTTTTACCCTATTTTGACACTAAAAAATTGTAAAAAATAAAGTTTTCAGTTTTTTTATAGCTCATTTCAATATAATGAGAAAAATGTACTTTACTTGTATAAAAAGTTTCAAGCATGTATCTTGAACAGATTTTCAGAAAAGGTACATCGAAATGGCCAATTTCACAATTTTTGTTTTGACACAAAAAAATTTGTAAAAAATAAATTTTTGAATTAAAAAAAAATATTTCAGTGTAATGAGAAACATGTACTTAACTTGTATAAAAGTTTTCAAACATGAATCTAAAACAGATTTCAAGCAAAGGTACATCGATGTAACAGGGTTAGGTAATAGTTAGTTAGTTAGTAACAGTTAGTTCCAACTCCCCTTAACGTTGTAACATCATACATAAATCACCATACCAGATAGGGAGGTACAGCGTTATTGATTTAATATTATTATATTTATTTCCACACAATCTTTTGATAGAGAAAAATATTGAAGTTGAAGAAATGAAATGTTAATATAGAGCATGCTTTTTTCCCTTATTTTCAAGACATTAAATTTGATTCCCCGTGTTTTTTTTTAAATTCTTGTTTGTTTTAAGTTTTAAAGACATCCTTTTACATTACAAGGAAGCGTTCTAAATACTGGAAGAAATTATTCTTATAAAAGCATATACTTATTTGTAAAGAAAATGCATCTATTTCTCAGAAACGCTGAAAAATATTTTTACATTTCTTTTTTCATATCTTACTCTGTATACTTATTCAAGTTATTTTCGATTAATGTAACATGATTTCAACAAAAATATTTTTTTAATCCACTGGAGAGTAATATGTTTTTACATATTGCATTCTTGATCAATCTTTTTCACATTGCCTCGAAGAAATATCTCCTAAGGTTTTCTTAAAAAATAGAGGAGTTTCAATTCTTAGAAACTAACTGGAAATCAAATATGAAATATATTTATAGAAAAGTGAAAATATCTTGCAAATATTAAGAATGGATTCGTATTCGCATTTCTTAGATTCTCAGAAATTTATATATGTACTCTAATTGTCCTTTTATGAAAGTTTGTTATCTCTACTAATAATAAAGGAGAATGTGTGTGTTGGCGATCTACAGGACAGACCGCTAGACTTAGAGCAACGAAATTTCTTAGAAGCATAATTTGGATGACGGGAACGTGCACCTCGGAGCCGGGTTTTTTTGAAATTTTAATTAGAATTTTAAGTAATTAAAAATCAATCAAAATTTTGGCGTTTTTCATTAATAACTTCCGAAAATATTACAGCACCAAAATTATTTTTAAACCATCGAATATTTAAAAAAAATCATCTTTTCAATTATGTCAATTCAGTTGTCATGCGATTTTTTCTCTTACTTTAATTATTTTTAAAAAATATTTTTTGTCATAATTTACAATAATACTTTTCATCGTTGCAATGCATTCCAAACCTTTTTCATAGTTTAAACAAATATTTAATTGCGTATTTCTCTTCCATTGTTGAAAGCTAAGACAATATCTAACTGGATTCTGCTTTCTTCTTTTATTTGAACAATATTTCTGTGAAATCAGTAAAGGAAGACCTCAAGATAGTATATATATATAATGAAATAATCCAGTAAACAGAAAAATTATCGTTGCTAAGTTGTAATTTTTTTTATCAGCCATGTTTTAAGCCAATTAGCATGCTAGGGGATTGCTGGCACATGCTGGTGCAGCGCCAATTTAATTTTGAAATAAAGTGCGTATTTCACGTTAATGTAGACAAGGGACAGAACAAATGAAAAGTTACGAAACGAACGCAGGTTAAATGTCTATAGCAATTGAAAATTCAAAACTACCTTGTTAAGGGAACCATGAATATAAAATTATGCATAAGAGATTCAGTTGAAACTTTATTTCTGGAGATGAAGCATAAGAAGCTCTGATATATTTTCAAATCAATTATTATTCTCATGGATTGTTTTATTGGACGACATAGTAAAGTATATGACTCTGAGAAATGTTGAAAAAGTAAACATGAATCTAAAATAAAAGAATAAATCGATTTGTGTCTTCTGATGTAAAATCTTGAAATAAGGATGCATCATTATATTTCAGCTTTTGGTCCTATATCCCTGTTAGATGCTATAAATGAATGATAATTCTCATGGAACTTAAATTTGGAACTGCTTGAATGTGATGTCAAGGGGAATTTTATTGTTTATTTTTTTATTGACACCCTCACTGGCCCAGCCTACCTGAAAGGGTGTAAGGCTCAACACGGGCCAGCGGGGAATATAGATGATCATTGACAGCAAGATAAAGACATTCCCTAAATACAGTGTGGCAATTATTGAACTATATGAAATAAAAAATAAAATTCTCGAAAACTACTGAGTTCAAAAATTTTATTCAAATTTTAAAAGTGCAGATATTCAGATTTAGTTTATGACATGTTCGATATGCTTGCCACCAATGGATATGACGTTGCGCAGACGAAGAGCAAACTTCTGCAAAAATCGCTGAAGTGTCGAGACATCGTCACTACCACTTCTCTCGAACTTTTAAATCACATTTTTGATTTGTATAACTGTTGGACTGGTTGTCTTCAATAGCAGATCTTGACGATCGATGTACGCTCACAAATGCTGCATGAGACGTTTTCATCGAGAAATGAAAAACAACAATAATAAGA
Organism: Araneus ventricosus; assembly: GCA_013235015.1. Lineage (NCBI taxonomy): Eukaryota > Metazoa > Arthropoda > Arachnida > Araneae > Araneidae > Araneus > Araneus ventricosus. Next base: position 196,961 of record BGPR01000570.1, on the reverse strand, counting down.
GTGCTCATACTTAAAAAAAATACCAACATGCCCTGCATTCAACGCCCAAGTTTTAACTTAATCTCACCAACGGTTCAAAAGTTATCAAGGTTTCTTTTTTTCATATAGCTCAATATTGTCAATTGCAATTAGACCGAAAAATGGCAAATAGGGGAAAAAATTTATATAGTTTTGAAACTTTGGTCAGAAACTTCTTTGACTTCAAGGACATCAGAACCGAAAAGTTTCCACCTCTGAGGGGGGAACTTTCCTTCGTAGGGGAAAAAACTGAAGTGAAGTGGCGTGTTTGGTCAGTTTTTCCTAGATTTCTTCAACCCTACACATTCAATGTTAAAAATGATGTAGATGAAAGTCGTAGAGCATGAAATTATGCATCGAATGAGTACCAATACTATATATTTCGTTGCAGTAGTACGATTACAAACTCTTATCAAAGTTGCGATGATTTTTCAATTTTCAAAAGAAATTCATTATTCGTACAAAAGAAGACGCATCAATCAAAGATTGTAGCTAAATAAAGTTTGTATGTATAAGTATTCGCTTTGATAAGCACATACATATGTCATTGCACCAGTACCAGAGCGGTGTGGTGTGGAAGTTAGGAGAGAGCGTACAACTAGTCATTGAAATGAGCCCAACAGCGACAATTGGGAGAAAAATTCATTAATTTTTGAAACTTTGGTCAAATACTCTTCTGACATTAAGGAAACGGAAACCGTAAAGTTTTCATTCCTGAGAGGGGAACTTTCCCCCTCGAAATTGCAAAATCATCAAAGCACAAAATGATCGTAGCCAGCTTATTAAACAAAAATTAACATTGCTTATTTTTTAACTGCAATAAATTATTTTCAAAAATATTCTAATTATATGTAGCCTCGTGTTGGCCATGTTTCATAACATCTTTGATACAGTTCCAGAGCGACAAGTCGGTAACACTGTCAACCTTCACTTCATTCTTGATGGAGGCTCTCTTATTCATCGTGTAGTATGGCCAAACCAAGAGACTTTTGGTGATGTTCAGACCACATATACGTCTTATATCAAAGGAAAAGTATAAAGAGAAATAATTTTTAATGAAAGCACAATTCTCCTTGACAATCAGAGACAATTTCTAAGCAATCTTGCAAATAAGGAGCGTTTCATTTCGCAAAATTTGTAGCAATAGATGATGCTGATGTACATATTGTGAAGACCGCTATAGAGACATATGAGAAAATTAAGAAACAAGTTGTTGTAATTCGCCAAGATGTTTATCTTCGTGTTTTTGCCTACTGCTCTTACTCCAGACTATATGGATATTCTCATGCTGAAAGAGGGTAAAGGTAAAGTCAAAGGTAGGTTCTATAGCTCTAAAGATTTGCAGAATTCTAATCTCGTGATCGAATGCACACAAAAACTCCATTCTCTTCCTTCATGCGATTAGTGGTTGTGACACTGTGGTTGAACAACTGCAGTGCTTGTAGTTTTCCCTTTCCTTTAACCCTGAAGTTGTGTCACAACCACTAATCGTTGAGTTGTTGATTAGAAGTTGATTAGAAAATTTTTTGTCCACACAGGGAGCTAAAGCCCTGACCCTCCTTCCAGAATCCGAATCATATTCATTCCAACTCTCTTGCCAAGTAATATTTTTTTTCAATTTTGTAATTGATACATGAATATGGCGCCGGCACTTCCACAAATTCATCCCCGTTGTTGCGAATTTAACATGGTAATCGCCGAGCTTATTTCCACGGTCGCCAACATGAGCTTTGATCCACCAGCCGAATCAAAAATTTTCTGCACATTATGAACAAAGGCAGACCTCTGCCTGGCGTTCCGCAGAGACTCGATAGAAGTCTGGCTATCCGTATGTATATTAACCATGACATCGGTTTCCACATCCCAACAGCCTGAAAAATGGTATTATTCTTATTTAATTTAAATTGAAAATTCCTAAATGGCTCTCCATTTTTTAAGATGCACACGGAGAACCCAGTATCGTTTCCAACTCTCGATCCACCCATGTACACCTCATACAGGTTATTAAAAACCTTTGGAATAATATCTAAAGTCCAAAGCTCTATGGGAACATCTGTCAATTTAATATAATAATCCAAATTATTAATGTCGAGCAATCTGCCGAGCTCCGCCGACCGTCAGGCACAGGCCTGAAACTTTTGGAACTCTGCCGTGGCTTTTATATGCAATGAGGGATTCCGGTCACCTGTTCATTAAGCACCTGTGTGGAAATAGTTCGATAGGCCCTAGAAAATTTCAATAAAAAAGACTCTTTGCACAGAATATAATCTTCTCATGTGTTCTGTTCCAAGAGCTCCATCTCAGACGCCAACAACAGCCAAGTGTCGAGAGGAATGTAGAACGATGGGCGAGGTGGCGAAAAGCATTCCAGATGTCATCCGCCCACATGTTGTTATTATATTACAGTGCTGTTCAAAATTATTAGACCGCTGTAGAAAAGTTGACACTTTTTATTATAGAAAATAAATTTATTTATATATATCTGAAATATTTTAATTTTATTATTAATTCTATCGTATTCATTGGGAAAAACTTCAAATAACTCAAACTTTATCTCCAAATAAGTCGGAATTGGAACATTTTCACATAACTCTAAATTATGTGTTGTTAAAAATTATTCTAACGGTCAAAAACGTACAACGAAAAAGTAACATAGTATTTTTAAAAAAATCAAATATCAGTGTTTAGTATTTGTATGGGCCTTCTTTCTCTCAATCACTTCTTTCGGTCTTTGATTCAGGATATCAACCAGTTTCTGCGTTGTATCCTTGTTGATACTGCGCAATTCATCTTTGATCGTCTCAAAAACAAGAGTTTTATTTCTTTCCTTCTCAAAAGGGAATTTCTGAATCAAAACTGATCATAAATTTTAAAGGTCTGGGCTTTATGGAGGCCATTCCAGTATCTTAATCTTGTTTTCGAGAAATAATCTTTGGAAATCTTTGACGTGTAATTTAGATCATTATCTCTTTGAAAGATATACAGTCGACCCACACAAAAATTTCTGATGGATTTCGTTAGATTTTGGGATATGATACTGGCGTACGTAGTTACAGAAATTTTACCTTTGATCATCACAATTTCACAAACACCTTTAGAGGGTAATAATCGCATACTGTAGGATATTCATCATTTTAAGACCTTCACCTGATCTTCCCCACATTCTTTTGCGTTTTCACATTTGCTTTTGTATGACCATAAAACACTGCCCCAGAATTGAGAAACCTTAGAAATATGTCCTTTTGCGAAGTCCAGCGTAGTGCCATGTTTTGTTTAGAGATGTACTGAGATGCATGGTCTTTTTCTTTGGATACAGCTTATCAGTTTTGATTATAAGGCAAACTGTTAGGCTGAAAAATTCGATTTCAAGTCTTTCAAAATCTCTCTTGGCTATATATCGTTCTTTTTCTGCGCAAATTTTACTTTCATACAGCCTTCTCTTGTACTCGTTTACGGATTTTTGTCTAGCCCTCTCTTGTTTTCGATGGATCCTGTCGTCTCATACTACTTGTAGAAATAGTAGATATTCAAGATCGAGAATTTATACCTTTTTGCTAAGTTTTCATAAAATATCTCATATTTTCGATCTTCATGGATATGATCGCTAAGATGAAAAGAAATTTTTTAACTCTTGAACATTACAGTTGACTTGACTGCTTCATAGACCAAAAAAATATATTACCAAATAAATTAATCTGTTAAAATTATTAAAATGTACCTAAATAAAAACAAATCCAATTTGTGCGCACTTATATAGGATCTTCGTCATCAGTCGTTCGAATAATTTTGAAGAGTTAGAATATGCTGTTATAAAAAGTCATTTTTTCTAAAAAATAGTGATATTTCATGAAATAACTGAAACTAATATGCATTTATGAGGAATGAAATAAAGTACTAGAAAATCAAAACAAAATAGCAAATTATCAAGTTTTTAAAATTTTATGAACAAAATATGAAATTTTAACTGTTCGTTCTAATAATTGCACAACACTATAAGTAAGATCAAAAGTTTAATCAGCACGTATCTTTATATAAACGATTTTTAAAAAAATAATTTCATAAATGTTTCGATTAAATCTTATTTAAAATATTTTGCTCGGAGTATTAAATAAAAAGGAAATTAAATGTACATAAACATAGTACAAATTTAAGCTTTTTCATTATATTTGAGGAAAATGCACTAATTTTATTAACAGTATGTTACAACTTTTCTAATTTTTGGGAAGAAATATTTTTAAACATCTACTTTAAGGCTTGAGAACAAGTCTTTTACTCGCAAAATTTCTTATTTGCTTAATTTTGATTTTTTCCATCATAGTAGTTTCTTTAGTTTTTGTGATATAAGTTTATTTATACTTATTTCTTTATTTTTTAAATTTGAAAAAAATCAAAGTATAAAACATTTATTTGAATTACAGTTCTTTTCTTATTTGTCAATATATGCAAAAAGTAAAACGGATTTTTTTAAAAAGATACAGTAAATCGTTCCGGCAGTTGTCTTCACCAAAGAGTAATTTTTAGATAGGTTTCAAAGAAGGTAAAGAAGTCCGTAATTTTTTATTGACTGGAAAGAGCAAAAGTTTTGTTTTATTTTTGATGGCTCTATTTATAAAAGGCAGCACTTGCCTCTTGGCCATCCGAAATAAAGTCTGAAATATTCTTTCAAGCATTTGCTGTGCAACACTGAAAACCAATCTAAAAATCGATTCGTAGAATTACGAATATGGAAAGAGATATTGCTCTATAAAAGAGCCAAGTGAAATAAGAAAATTAAGAAAAAGAGGATATTTTCCAAATATATATTATTTCTTTTACCTATTTCAAAATCAAGCATTCTTTCAAGCATTTGCTGTGCAATACTGAAAACCAATCGAAAAATCAATTCGTAGAATTACGAATATGAAAAGAAATATTGCGCTATAAAAGAGCCAAGTGAAATAAGAAAATTAAGAAAAAGAGGATATTTTCCAAATATATATTATTGCTTTTACCTATTTCAATATCTTCAGTATTAGCATTAATCAAAAAATATACCCTTCCTATACTGTTATTTATGTTTTCATGCTTCTCATTTATGAGGATTATATTGTGAGCAGCATTTAGTTAACATTAAATAATGAAAAGATCTCCCACTTTTAGTAGGAATACTTGTAATATTTCCTCCTCCAATAACGTGTACTAAAAGTTTAATTTATCATTTTTTAATTCAAAATACTGTTCTGTAGAATTAATATTCTCTGATCTTTCTATTATACTTCTCCTAGTTAGATTTACGAGAAACGTACTCTAATCTTTTTTTTCCAAAATATCGTATTATAGACCTGAAAATTCTTTTGAATTTTCGTTAAACGTTTAGAAAGTCATTTTATCATTAAAGATGCATTTGAAAGTATATAACTTTTATATATTTTGTATTATCTTTGAATGTTGTACGATCAATAACAAATTATCTTTCTGAAAAAATAATAAGAATGACATTTATTTAGCTTTAAGTTACGCCTTATAATTTTCTTAAAAAGTGCCTGCCTACAAAAAAACCTGTAAATTTCACGATTCATGATATCTCTACTAATAATAAAGGAGAATGTGTGTGTGTCTGTCTGTGTGTTGGAGCTCTACAGGCCAGACCATTGGACCTAGAGCTAAGATATTTGGCGCAAAGATACTTTGGAGGGTGGGAATGTGCAACTCGAAGCCGTTTTTCGAAATTTTAATTAATTAAAAATTAAGCGAAATTGCGGCGTTTTTCCTTAATAACTTCCGAAATTATTACAGCACAAAAATCATCTTTACACAATCTGAAAGGGCAAAAAATTGCCCTTTTAATGATATGAATTAAGGTGAATCACAATTTTTTCTTTAATTTTAATAAATTTTTAAAAATATTTTATGGCATAATTTACAACAATGCCTTTTATTGCTGCAAAGGAATTCAAACCGTTTTCATTGTTTAAACAAATACTTATTTGCGTGTTTCTCTTCCATTCTTGGAAGCTAAGCGTTAGCTTTCAAGAATGGAAGGAAGCTTAATGTTTAATGATATGTTTTAATAAGCATATTTTCATCGAGCTAACATGCTACTGGACTTAAAATGTACCACGTCATTTTAAATTTAAAATCAACTGCATATTTTGCGAGAGGAATAAGAGAGTGAAGTTGATACCGGCAACGAGCAACTGTATGCTACATGCAACAGACAGTTACTCGACTGCATTAGGGACGTTCATGCAGACAACGAACAGAATAGGTGCAAGGCTACTGAAAGAACATGTGTTAAATGTTTATCAAAATTTGAAATTTAAAATTACTTTGTTAAGGGAACCATGAATATCAATTTATACATAAGAGCTTCTGTTATATTCTCGGCGTGATATATTATTATATTCCCGGCGAACAAGCTGGTGGCAGAAGGCCACTATTTATTCGAACTTGGCGCTTGATACAGTTGCCAAATAGATTTGGCGATTGCTAGAGAGTCAAACAGTGTATTAAATTGGGACTTTTTCAAAATTGTTCACAGTACAGAGGAACTGATATTAAATGTTTATCCTTCCATAAAAGCTAATAAGAGGAATAGAGATTGTTTGTTGATTGGGTAATTTTGGCACTGACTAATAAAAGTTTAGGTCAGATAAATGAAAAAAAATACTTCACAAATGGAGGGATGTATTACCGAATATCTATCTACGGTAATGGGCAATAACAAGTAAAATCATATCCTGTATAGTTCTTCAACCCCATAGATTTGTCAGGGATACCTTCCGACAAGCTGAGATTAAAATGCGGTGTGCCAGAACTATTCATACGTAACCTCGATGTACCGAGACTGCGCAATGGCACACGGTTTCAAATTACACACTTAGTACCAAAAGTCGTGCTGGCTACTGATATAACTGGCATAGCGAGAGGTAAGAGTGCTAAATTCTACTCATTCCGATAATACCGAAGGATTTACCATCCCAGTTCAAAAGGTAACAATTCCCTTTAAAGTTAGCATTTGCCAGGCCCAGGGTCAGACACTCAAAGGGGCAGGCGTACATTTGGAAAAATCAGATTTTTTTCCTTTGGTAACTATATGTGGCATGTTCGCGTGTGTCCAGCCCACTAAACCTCTACATCGGTGCGAAAAACGTGAAACAAAAAACGTCGTATACAAAAGTGTGTTATCATATATAAACAATTTACCTAACTGTAACAGCAGACACATGTACAGTATACTCCTGTTAGTCGTCCAATTATGTATTATCAACCATCAGCACTTTTGATTTCCCCTTTCTACATATAACGAAACATTACATTCGTGAATTTAAAAAAAGTAACAATTCAAATTCTTCGCGGTCGAAGTCGCGGTAGTGAGCTAGTTTCAGAATAAAATTGTGCTTTAAATATTAAATAAAATTAATTTTATTCATTTTAATGTAGCAATAGATCAGATTTTGTTTATTTATGTGCATTTAATCATATTCAAAAGTAAAATTGAAGTCAGTTAACATATGAAAACATCAAGAAATCATTCTCTATTAGAAATGTAATATGAGAAGTGGGAATATACTGCTCTTATTCCTGAAAAATTATAACTCGATTATAAAATTTCTTCCTAACTTCAAGATTTTATAGTTGAATTCATTAAATAATTATCATTTATATGATTCAAAGAATATCATTTAATAAACATTTTTATTTTCTGAATATTCATTTCTATTTTGGCGGCGGGATAGAACCGGGGACCTTTGGGTCCCAAGTTAAGCATCTTAACCACTAGACAAAAGGAATTCCCAAAGTCCAGAGGCGGATATTGGCTATATACATTAGAGTAAGATGGCGTAGCACGGTGCGCTACACTATTATCCTTTTTGTAAATAATAGCTGCTTACTTTATGTAATTTCGAAATGGAATCATCCATTTCTCTTTGATGTTAAAATTAATTTAAATTAATAAATTTCTATTTCAAATGTCAACCAAACAATAAAATATGTTTAAATTCTGAGATTAAATAACATAATTAGTTGTTAACAGAAACCTTTTCTCTGCATTCATTCATACGAAATATAAACAACAGCTACCTCATCTTTGCTTTATTTAACGACGTGATGAAGGAAAGAATATTATTGTTTACAATTAAAAAACCAATGCTCACAAAAAAACATAGTCACTTATCCCTTTAAGACCGAATCAGCACGATCGTGCGGGTTAGACATTAGCAAGCACTTCTGCTTCCTGGAGAGTTGTTTTTAATAAATGCCGGAAAGTAACGACTGTTCTACTTTCCAGAATATCAATAGTATTTAGTTTTCTCAAAATACAGTAGAAAGAGTCCATATTTCAATTATAATCGCGTTAAATCTGTTTGCAAAAAATTAGCGCTAAACATTAGAATTATTTATCTCTCGCAATTAGGTAATTATTAATACATATTTAATTGCTTAGATACCAATTGTTAATTTAATGTTGAAATAAATGAAAAATAGGAAAATATGTTAGTTAAGAGTTAATATAATTACACTTTAGGCGTAATATTTGTTTACCCGCACGATCGTGCGGGTTCGGCTTTATTTGAGCTCACTGTCTCAAAATCGGCTTCCTTTCTGTAGTGTCTTCTCGCATGATCCTATGCACACATCGGTCTTTACTTTCGGCTGTATCACTAAGTAACGGCTTTAAGACTTGAAATGGGTTCTATATTAAGGAGAAAGAATTAACTTAAAAAAATACCTGGTTCATTTCCTATCATCTGAAAATGAAATATTTTGCACACAAACAATTTTTTCTGCTTTTAGCTTTTTCTCAAGAGAGTTTCACGAAATATGTCCCACCGCCTCCAACGGTCTTCAGTATTCCTCGAAAAACTTGTGCAAATCGCATTGTCTTTTTTTACCGTATCAGCACTCAAATGTGACAAGGTCTTTCAAAGTATTTTGAAAGATCTCTTTGAAAGCTTCGTAACAAAGGAGACTACTCACAGAAAGTTCCACACATGGATTTCTCTCTCTATCATTGAAATTCCTATCATCCTCCTTAGTTTACAATTGGGGAAGCAAGAAGAATTTGGTGTCAGCAAATGTGTTTGTAATTACTTAGTTCAGACAAAGAAACTAGATACAAAACCCGTCAAAACTGACGCTAGGATCAGCGATCACATATATACATCTAAAAATACCGCCAGTCCTAATGATCGTGGGAAATGATGGGTGGTCCTTCCTTGAATATAATCAGTATAGGAAAGGACTTTGCACAAAATGGATATTGTCGGAGGAAATACAGGGAGATTTTCTAAAGAAGCAAGGGGGTTGAAGGGGGCCATCCGACATCTCGTGAAGGCGCTGCAATTTCTATTGTGCAAGAAAGAATGGAAAGCGAACAATCAAATATTGCATGATCCATGAAGTTTCATTTTGCCTTCTAAAAATACAGGAGTATCCCTTATTTCAGAAGAAAGCACTTCTGAAACTCGGTGTGAGATATGTGAGTTATATTTATGTTTATCAGAAACTAAAATTTGTTTCAAATATTTTCATTAAAAAATTTAGTCATTAAAATTGTAATTTCCTTATTTACAAATATATTTTTCTTATAAATTATAAATTGTTTATTATGATGTTTAAATATTTGTTTCTTTGAGCAATTAATATTGAATGAAAACTAAACCATGAAAAAATAAATTAGGTGAAACTTACATAGATAATGCCTAACTCTCAAGATCGCACGGGTTCACATTGACAAAGAAAACACCTAACCCGCACGATTGTAAGGGTGTGCTCCTGAGTTTGAGGGATATGCTAAATTTTTTAAATTACCTCTTACAGTACCAGTAAGATCCAAGGCTACCTATAAACTAAAAAAAAATTTAATTTAAGGATAAATATATGTCCGGTCTTAAAGGGCTTTGCTTATTTAAAAAATCCAAATGATTTCTGTAATTTGTATTGCTTTGTTTATATGTTTAGAATTTAATTTGCATCGGATATCTTATTCTTTACTCGAAAATTTTAGTAAGCAATTTATAACTCTGATTTTATTTTGCATTCTTATATTAAAAAACATATACGAGTACAAAAACAAGATGTCATCAAATTCTAAGAAAAGTTCGAATTCTTAGAATCAAAAATAAATTTAAATAATATAGTGAAAAGAAGGAAAATAATCATTTCAAGCCAAGTTGATGTTTATATTTCTTCACATATTCTTATGCTATTGCTAAAATTCCATGCAATGAGAAAACACAGCCCTATAATTGTTTATAAGGATTTGAAAATGGGAGAATATGTAAGT